>JAMLFY010000003.1:24955585-25110253 GCA_030441495.1 Dalbergia oliveri
TGAGATATTTGAGATGCATAGTTGATGTGTTCTATGAGCATGAAATGTGAATTCATAAGTTATAATGATATAATTTAATGCTCAGGTTTGCACCCTAATTAACACGTTAAGATTAAGGTGACATAAGACCCATGGAAATAATCTTCTAGACTCTAAGAATTAATGGTTAGGAGAGGTGATCTAATAAGGACCCTTTAGACTCAGGAATTTAAGGTTATGAAAGGTGATCCTATGCCCCCTATCCTGCACTCTGGGAGTTAAGAATTTAACTTATCCAGAGGATAAGTATAAGCTAGTGATGACTAGTTAGGTATGAGCTCATAACCTAGAACTCTCAAGAGGAGAGAAGATATAGGGCACCCCAAGGAAAAGAGAATAATAAATTTAAGTCGCCTAAAAGAATAATGAGGAGAAATCATGTTAGAAAGATTTATGTTCTTCATGTCATGTACATTGGTTGTGATTTCTATGATAACTGGCATATGGTATTGACATGCATTCATGATATAGTAGATGCATCCATGACATTAAGATTCATGCTAAAAGTACGGACCTCAGCTAATGATATATGAAACTTAATGAAAGAACCTTATATATGCTCACATTTTCATAATGAAACCCGAGGTTCCTAGGGACGATGATGATAACACACATATTAAGAGGTGAAACCCTACTGTGATTCTTTTATAAGTTTCTTATTCCCTCTTCTTTTCTCTCCATCTCGTCTTCAAAGGTAGATGGTGACGTTCGTGATCTATGTTGATGTCCCCACGTGGGAAATGCACTTCGACTCGTTAATCGCCGTATCATTTTGTAGGTTATTGTGCAGTTTATTTGTATGTTTTTATAGATCGTCCCTTCTCACACCCTGTTTCTAGAGATTGGTTCTCCCCTATTGCCCCATTTCCAGATGACCTTGCCTTCGAGCATACGCATTCGCATACTCGACAGTTTCCATATGCTCAGTCTGCTATATCATTTGTTCGAGTTTTCCTTAATTACATATCCCGATCACCACCTCGTTCTACTAAGTCATGGTCAGACCCATAAGAGGATTCACCTTCTCATCACTCTTCAGGTAGTTCTCCCCCTATTATCCCTATGAAGGTGGGGGGTGATAGTGATGGAGAGACTACTATCATGCAACTGATGAGAGGAGTTAAGCCTCACATAGAGGTGTTACCCGTCCTCGCCGAGGTGCCCATGTTCAACCCACGGGACTTTTTGCCCTGCCAGACGAGTTGATCCATGAATTTTACTCTAGGCGCTTTGAGTAGGAGTAGTGAGAGGAGGGATCTTATGCTAGTATATTTTGCTTTTGTTTGCATATTGTTCATCTTAGATTATTGTACTTGACTTATCCTTTGTCAGTGTGATATTTGTATGTTTGGGTGCATGATGCAAAACGAGGATTTACATTGGTAATATTATAATATATGAGTGTTGTTTATAGGTACCATGATTTTTTTTTATCCTCTCTCTTTCATATATGAGGTGAATAACATTAACTATTTAGTATGCGCGGCTTACATTTTGTATATATTTAAAAAAAAATTCCCATGTTTTTATTAAAGTATTTTCAAGAATTTAAAATTAAAACTGGAATAAAAGAGTAATGACTAATAATTAACCTAAATGCGTCCTAGGAGAGTTAGGTTAAAATATTAGGTGTCACAGGAAATCTCTGGGTGAGCACCGCAATACTCAAATAGCGGTGTAGCACTCAACAGAAGCTACAAGAGTTCCAACTTCACTCCCACCTATAGAGGATGCAACCCAAGAAGGCTACTGTAGTAGATTTGGTTTTGGACACACTTGAAACCTTTCTGGAAAGTGCAAGTAAATATTCCCCTACAAGATACAATCAAGCAAATCCCTAAATATGCAAAATTATTGAAGGATCTATGCACCAATAGGAGAGGATCAAGGGCAGTAAGGAGGACAAGGTAACTATGGGAGTAAATGCTTCCTCCATTATCAAGCCAACATATTTGATGTTCCTTGCACCATTAGGAACTTACACATCATGAGAGCCTTGGCTGACCTTAAAGCTGGCATTAATGTTATGCCTAAATCACTTTCCCAGTCCTTATACTTTGGAGAGCTAAAGCCAACTAGGTTGAAAATTCAACTGGGCAACTATAGCATCACAAGACTAGAGGGATTATTGGAAGATGTTCTTGTCCAGGTAAATGATTTAATATTGCCAGCTGATTTCTATGTTTTTGAAATGGAAAATGACACCAATGCTTGCCAGCATAAATTGATCTCACCCCTTTTTGAAAACTAATAGAACCATGATTAATGTTCATGGTACTTTATCCATGGAGTATGGTGACATGAAAGTTAAATTTTGTTTATCTAATACTATGAAATTCCCCCATGAGAAACACTCTATATTTGGCATTGATGTCATTGATTTGCTAGTGGCAATCTACTTTGTAAAGATCCAGATCCCCTTTCTCTACTTTTTCTTCTTCCATGGGATATGATGAGCTTATTGTTTTAGAATGTCCAAAGTTTTTAGATATAGGTACTCTCCAGGCAAGTAGTCATCAGTTTGCTAGGTGCTTCATGACCCACCCATATTGGGAAGGAAGCCCTATGAAGGGCAGTGGATCATGTTGCATGAGCCCTAGTCAAAACTGATGGCTGGAAGACCAAAGTCTAGATGGAAGGGACCATTCTTGGTCATCCATGTGCACCCTAATGGTGCAATTGAGTTAGAAAACTCTAGGTTGATTTGGTATGACATTGATAGGCACCAGCTAATGTACCTATGTGAAGTCTCCAAGGATTTGGCGCTCAGATGGCCTATTTATAGGTTAAAGCTGCACACCCTCGATGAGGGTCCTAACCATCCAACTAAGGGATGTTAAAGCAAGTGCTTGGGTGAGAGACAACCCACCATGAGGTTTTTCTTTACTTTTCTCTTTTATTTTTCTACACTTTATTTCTTTTAATTTTAGTTTTGAGTCATGCATCATATTTATTTCATTTGTGTCTTACACATCCTTTTGTCTCCTTAGAGGTTACATGCATAGACTTACACAACATGCACTTTATTGACTTACTTGGCATTAACTATTTTCTTTTATTATATACTTGGTAGATTCATTGTGTTGTTTGGATTGAGTACATGCACTTTCACCTGTGAGATTTTAAGCCTCTTTGATTGGACTATCATGTGTCATACTTATTTGTTCATGTGTGTTTCCCTCTTTGGATTTGTATTCTAGAACTTGGTTAAGGTCTTGTTTGAAAATATGTTTTTCATGTGCATACTTGAATATGATTGAGGCATTTTTTTTTTTTAGCCACTTGTCCATATAGCCACCCTTTGCATGTTACCATTGTTTAGCCCCTTTAAGCCTTATTACCCATTATTTTGTTTTAGCACATCCTTAGTCAAAAGTGAAAAATAATGAAAATTCCGAACCTTTTTGGCTTAGGAGAGCATTTGTGCAATCTTATATATGCTTGAGCATAAGTGTGAGGGAGAGCATGAGGACATACCCCAATTTAAGTATAGATAAAGAACAATATCTATAAAAACAAATTTAGCAAGTGGCACATCAAGAAGGAAAAAAATAAAGAAATGAGTATGAAAAGTTGATTGAAAAAAATTCTGGAAAAGTTTGAGTTGAAGGTGTGCCACATTACAAAAGAAAGACCTGTAATTGTCATAAAAGAGGCAGAAGCTAAAGCAGACCGAATAGGTTAACCAGAAACCGGTCACCTGGCATGTCAAGTTGAGTGCTTGAAACTAGATGGCCTAAGAACCGATCAAGAACCGTTAAAACCGTGAATCGGTCTAATTTTTGTAGGTGCCCAATTCGGTTATTTGACTAAAAAAAAAGGAAAAACAGGCAAATCGTACCATTTGGGACTTTAGGAACAAAAGAGGATCCAATTAGGTTATTCCTTATTCACTTAGAAAGATATCAAGCCTGAAGCCTCACAGCCCTCATAATTCAATCCCATCTTCTTCTCCTGGCAAATCGTGCCACTTCACCACTAATCCGCAATGCTTCGCCATTACTCTACATAGTGCCTCTACTCCACTACTCCTGCTTCATGTGCTCTTCCTTGGTTTGTGTAGCATCTCATCCGCAGCTCTATGCCACTCGCTCCTCATCGCCAATCACAAGCCTCAAAAGTTTTCCCCTTTGGAAGTACAAGCATCCTTAACCTCAGGTACCCTATACCTTTCCCTACAAAATGTCTTCACCATGCATGCTATTCTAATGACTCATTTTTGCTTAATGATGACTGATCATGCATTTGGTTCCAAAAGGTCTTATGGTTGATTGTTGAATTGGGTTAAGGTCTAGAGGAGATGTAGAAAACTTATAGAAGATTAATGCTTATTTTGTTGAATTGTTTAGTTCTTATTTAGAATTGAATATATGCATAAATTGTATTTGGCTAGATTATTGCAAGTTAAAAGTGACTAGTGCTGCAATTATTATGGCAGAAGTAGCATATGGTAAGCAATATTAGAAGACTCCTTGTAGATTTGGGTAATTTGGTTTGTATTAGGAATAAGAATGATGTTTAATAAATTGTGTGTTAATTGTCAGGATTATTAAGATGTGTTTTTGCCTTTTTGGAAGTTCCTAATATGAATTTTCAGTTTTTGCATTGTTTTTAATGTTTTATACTTCTTTTTTCTAGATATGGATATTAATGATCCATCACTAGATAATAACAGTAATGTCAATACTAATGCTACCTCTATTGATGTTAATCCTACCAATACCAATACCCAATCCTCCTCTGCCGCTACTCGTGGGAAAACTAATTCGGCATGGAAATATTTTTCTTTAACTATTGACGACGAGGGGAAGATGACATACACATGTTTATTTTGTTTGTCTCAGTATAAAGGAGTAGGGATTAATAGAATGAATCAACATCTTGCCTGGAAAACAAGGAAATATTGCCAAATGCAAAAAAGTTCCTCATGATGTGAAAAAACAAATGTCAAGACTTTTGGAAGAAGGTAAAAAAAAGTAAAGATAAGTTTTTGAACTTTGGTGATGATGAGATTAAAGAAGCAATGGCACAAGAGGAAGAAGAGATTACCCCTACGACCATTGAAGATGCAAATTATTGGAGACAAAGATAAAAGAAAGGTAAATGCTTCTCAAAATGTCAGTGGTTATTTTGCACCAAGGACAACCCAGGAGCCCAACCAAATTTGAAAAGTGTCATTCAAAGCAAAGAGGCAATACATAATGCTAAAGTAAAAATTGCTAGATAACTTATGGATGCACGGATTCCTTTTCATGCAGTTTGATCATCATACTTTCAAGATGCTATTGATGCTATTGCTGGTATGGGACCTGGTTTTAAAGGTCCTTGTTATAATGAATTGAGAGTTCATTTGTTGACTAATCTTAAGAAATAGTGTCAGTTGCTTGTGGAAAGTTATCAAAGCTCATGGAAAGAAAATGGTTGCACACTTATACTGATGGTTGGACAGATCAAAGGTAAAGAACGTTGATCAATTTTTTGGTTTGTTATCCTGTTGGTATGTCTTTTGTTAAGTCCATGGATGCTTCAAATGTAGTTAAAAATACCTCTACATTGTGTGCTATGTTTGTTGATGTTATTAAATGGGTTGCACCAAATAATGTTGTGCATGTAGTGACTGATAATGTTGCCAATTATGTAAGCGAAAACTTATTCATGAAAAATATGATCACATTTTTTGGTCGCATGTGCTACACACTGCTTAAATCTTATTTTGAAATATACAAGTAGCATGCCAAACATAAGTAGTCTTGTTTCCCGTGCTTCCAAGATTACTATCTTTGTTTACAACCATATGTTTTTCTTGTCTTGGCTTAGAAAAGGCTCAGTTGGAAAGAAATTGTTCGTCTAGAAGTTACTCGTTTTGCTCCGTCTCTTACTTTGAAAAATATTCATGAACATAAGAGATTTGCAAGCTTTGGTCGTAGACTCTCATTTCCTGGACACAAGTTAACAAGGAGTGCTATTGGAAGAAATGTTAGTGCTATAGTCTTAGACAACAAATTTTGGGACGAATGTTTTGCTATATGTAAGCTTGTTGCCCCTTTGAGTAGGTTGTTGAGAATTGTTGATTCTGATGAGAAACTTTCATTGGGATATGTATACGAGGGAATGCAAAGGACTAAAAGTGCAATTAAGGAGATGTTCAAGCACAATAAGATTGCATATCAACCTTACACAGATATTATAATAGTAAGTGTAACACCCAAATTTTCCGTGTACAAATGACCAGGAATGCCCTGAGGTCATTTTTTCTAAAAGCGAGTCCTCAAGGGGATGTTTCGATGACGAAAGGGGATTATATGTGTTATATGTGTTAATAGAGCAGAAGAATCTCATTTTTAAGTTCAAATGCGCAGAATTATCAAAACACCCATGTGGCTATTTATCACCGATTTACGTGGGTGAGCATGGACTTCACCAAAAGGTTTGAAATGATGTTTTTAAGTGATGTTTAGCAACAAGTTAAGCCCGGGTAGCCCAAGCAGTTTTGTGAAAAATTATCATTTTGCCCCTAACTATGTGCATTTTGGTCCTAATGTTGTGATTAGCAAAACCTAAACAATATTAGGCTCTAATTAAAGATTAGTAAATTTTAATTACTAATCTAAAGTTGAAATAATTACTTAAGGTTAATTAGAACCTAAAATTGCTTAGAGAAAACCCAAAATCCCTTTTCTTTATTTTAGATATTATATCATATTTTCATAAATAGTAAGATTCCAATTAATTTCCTTAAGTCATGGAAGATGTCACATCACGGAAGATATCACATGATGAGATTCCTCCCTAATAAAGGTGGATTTGCATTAATTATGCAAGACCACTCCTTAATCTTGTCTTCAACCACTTTAATTACCCATTTTCTTACCTAAACACTTACTTACAACTCCTAATCTATGGTCTAACCAAATTAACTTCTAAACACACATGTAAACCAACATTAAAATGAGATTTAATTTCCTCTAAATGCTCCTAAACCAATCAACCACTCCCCCTAATTCACCACATGTTGATTAATCTACACACAAAAGAACCATACTCTAAGCCATACCTTGGACCATGCTTCAACCCATACCTAGCCTTACCCTTGAATGACACTTAGAAGAGACATTTTTCTCTCCTTATGGCTGCAAAAATCATAGCCCTCTCCCCCATTTTCATCCACATAATTTCATTTTTCAACCCATAATATATATAGCAATGTGTAGAGAAATCTCACATTTTTACCACTAGATTTTTTGTTTGAGTTTGTGACCAAAAAAGCTCTCTAGTTTTCTCTCAACTCCAAGCTCTTCTCCACCACCAATAAAACTCTTTCCACCACCATAAACCACCACAAGCCACCAAGAGAAGATTTTTGTCTTCTCATTTCAAGCAAAGAAACAAGCTTTCTTCCTTGCAAGATAACATTCTGGTAAGGATTTGTTTGAGTTTTTCTTCTTCTATCTTCTTCTCTTTTCTTTTTGAGCTTTGATGAGAAATAAAACAAAAAAAGTTGTTGCTATTGTTGTTATTGTTGTGGCTGACATTGTTGGTTCTTGTGAAATGTTTTCTTTCTTTGATGATCAAGACCATAGCTTGATGATGAGGGTCTCTTAATGTTGGTTGTGAAACCATCATGTGTTGAACCTCTAAAGCTCAAGGCTTGATTTTTGGTTTCACAAGAGTATGGAAAATGGTTTATTGTTGGTTGTATCTGTTGGTTTTTCTTTGTGTAACCAGAATTTCTGCTAATAGAGTACAAATGACCGAAATGCCCTGAGGTCATTTTTGAAATTAAAGGGCAGTTGCCCAGCAACCCTCGAATGGGTCAACTCGATGTTTGAAAGGGATTACGTTATTATGAATGATGTTCGAGGTGAAAATCTCGTTTTCTAAACTTTCAGCTCAAAATGACCAAAATACCCTCCTGTGTCTACACGGGTAAAAGGTGCCGTTTGAACCCGAAACTTTCCAGGAAGTTTAGAATGATGTTTATGAGCAATGTTTGATGTTTAGTTGAGCCAGAAGGTCCCGGGCAGTTTAACGTAAAATTACCATTTTGCCCTAGAACGTGTACAGTAAGCCTAATGACGCAATTAAGCAAACCTAAGCAATATTAGGCTCTAATCGAAGATTAATTTATTTCGATAATTAATCTAGAGTCAAAATGATTTATTAAGGTTAATTAGAACCTAAGATTGCTTAGATAAACTCTAATTGCATTCTTTAAATTCAAGATTCCTAGTCATGGAATCTTGAATAGTGTTTTCTCTCTCCAATTCCTTAAATTAAGGAATTGAGCCATACCTCATTTGACCAAAAGAATTATTTTAAATTACTAATCTAATAAGATTACCCTCCTAATCAAGTCTTGAACCACCTTAATTAACCATTTTCTCACCTAAACACTTGCTTACAAACTCCTAACTAAAACCTTAATCAAAGAAACACTTAAACACATCCTTAAACCACAATTACATGAACAAAAATCCCTTCCCCTTGGCTGATGTGTTGGCCAAAAATCCCCCCTAAAAATGGTGCCACATGTTGATTTTTGATGCACTCCAAGCCCATGCCTTAGGCCATGCTTTGCCCATACCTTGCCCATGCTTCCAACCATGCTTGCCATGCCTAAGCCCATGCTTTTGTAAGAGATATTTTCCTCCTCCCTTGGCCTTGAAAACCATCAGCCATTCCTTCCCCAAATCAGCCAACATATCTCATTCTTCTATAAATACCAAGCCTTGATGAACCTTGTCACACTTTGGTTCACTTGGTAAGTTCACACTTCTTGCAAATCCTCTCATTTCCTCTCAAACTTCCTCACCTTAGCTGATTTCTCCCTTCAAGTTTCAAGAAGATTTTCCCTCTCCATTTCATCAAAAACTCAAGCTTTCCTTCCTCTCTTCAAGACTTCTTAAGGTAGGGGTTTGTTTTAATGTTTTGTTTGTGTTCTTCAAGAAAGTTCTAGTTTTTCTCTTGGTTTCAAACTCTTTTCCCCTTCCTCTTTCTTTTTCGGCCAAGAGGCCTTTTTATGAAAAAAATATGAGCTTGATGATGAGGTTTCAAGATAATGACTTGTTGTTGTCATGTGAGAAACCTCTAAAGCTTGAAACAACTTGGTCTTGGACCATACATGCTTGGATTTCCTTTCTTTTCTTGGCTTAAGTTTCGGTTTTCCTCTTCCTCTTTCCCTTAAGGATTTCAGTTTTTCTTCTTTGGATTTGAACAAAGTTTGTAAAATATGTCTAGTAGATCACAAAAGTTTTGTTAAGAAAGTTAATCTTATGATTTCAAAGAGCTCTAAGCTTACCCTTGCCAACCTTAAAGTTGGTCGGCCGTTCTAAGAGTTTTACTCTAGATTGAAGCCCATGAGCAATAAAATAAAGAATATGACTTAGTCCTTGTAGTTTTGTTTAGACAAAGTGGTGAACTTTGGGTCCATTTCTTAAGCTTGATGATGAGTTCAAACCTTAAGATTTCTTTGAAGTCTAGGTGCTAAGAACTCTAAAGCTTGCCTTATGATACATAATGGGTTGAGGTTTATGTTCCTTTAAAAGTCTTGCAAGAGCTCTAGTTAAGATAAAAATAGTTGCATTCATGTTTAAATTTATGCCTTGCATCTCATGTTTATTTTGATGCTATCACTAATTTCACAAGAGTAAATGAATGAACTTGCATTACCATATTTAAATTCCCAAGCTTGCATTTCATGTTTATATTTCAAGTCATCACTTAATCCTTAAAGATAATAATGAAGTTGCATCTCATATTTATTTTATGCTCTCACTTTACTTTCTAATGAAGAGTAAAATAAAGTGCATAGCATGTTTAAGATTTTGTCATCACCTAAATACTCTAGAGCTCAAAGACTTGCCCTAAGTATCCTAAAAGGGAACTCTAGTTAAAAAGAAATGGATGAGTTTTAGTATGATTTCTATAATGGTTTGATTTTGTAAAATGTGAGAATGATTCTAAGAAAATGTTGGAAAACCGTTTTATGAGGTCTCAAGATGTTTAAATAGTTTGGAATGTGTCAAAAATCATGTTTTCTCAAATTCCAGGTTCTGGTAATCGATTACCATCCATGTAATCGATTACCAGAAATTTTCGAAGGACTTTTGGTTCTGGTAATCGATTACCAGAGGCAGTGTAATGATTACCACAGCTTTTTCATGCCCAGAACCTTCTGGAAACCCTGTAATCGATTCCTGATAGTGTAATCGATTACTATTATGTTCTTTATTTTTAAAACGGATTTAACCCTAAGTAATCGATTACCAATGTATGTAATTGATTACTCGTTGTTTTTGAAACCCAGAATGAATTGAGCTCCTGGTAATCGATTACTAGGAACATGTAATCGATTACCAGAACACCTTTTGTTTTCTAAAAATGTCCCAAGAGAAAACTAGTAACTTATATGCTTTTCAACCCAAGAGATTATGTGATTTTATGGGTTCATGATTTCGGTTCTATGTTTGGCTCCTGTATAAATGCTGTTCTAAGGTGTTAAATGTGTAAAATTATGTTGAGTGAAGCAAGGATCGATTTAGAAAAGTTAGAAAAGAATAAGTAATTAAAAAGGGATTAGAGATGAGAATTCTAGAACACCTTAATGCAAGAAATGCAAATCTGTTCTAGCATGATTAATTCAAGGATAAATGATTCATAATTAGTAAGACATGTACAAGATCCCTTCATAAATAATTAGGTGTTGATTTCTAAGTTTAAGATGATGATAAGAGATTTAAAGTGGTTTATAACTTAGAGAACATGCCTAGGAATCCCTCATAATTGATCTAGGAATTGATTATGGAGCCTTAGGCGAAGATGGATCTTAAAAAGGGTCACGAATGGAGATTTTAGAGCCCCGTAAGCACATGATATTTTCTGCCTTTTTTGATAAGTGCTTATTGGAATTTTGGTGAGTTCAAATCTTAGAGAAAAGTTTAAGTGTCACCCCTTGAGGGTAATAAAGATGCAAATACAAGTTTAAAGCCCGTAAGGGTCAAAGCATAAGATACTATGAGATAGGTGGACGAGAGAGTATGATTATGATGATGAACCTCGTGCACACTTATGATGATGTGATTATGTTAGTTCCTTGAGCATGAAACTTTATGTGCATAATTTGATTTGGTGATATGATGAAATGTTGTGTTTGAGATGCATAATGTTTCAAAATATGAATGAAATTGAGAAATATGCTCATGTGAACTAGAAAGTTATTGCAATGAGAAAGTTCCATGAAAATGATGCATGTGACTGAAATTATGTGGCATGACTCAAATTTGAGGAAATTTGGAGAGTAGCTGTTATGCCGCGAATTTCCGTCAAATTTAAGGGACATAAGAAAGTTTTTGAGAAAAATGATGTTTAAAGTGATATGCGAGACGTACTTCTCCTACTAGAGAGAAGGTAAACCGTGAGGGCATAGGCATTAGCCTCCAAAGCGGACAAAGTCGCTGGTCTTAACCGGTCGATGCGTTTCGAAGAAGGAAAAGTATATGATGTTTAAGGTGACACACCGAGACGTACTTCTCCTCGATGAGAGAAGGTAAAACCGTGAGGGCATAGACATTAGCCTGCCAAAGCGGACAAAGTCGCTGGTCTTAACCAGTCGATGCGTTTCGAAGAAGGAAAAAGTCCCATGATGGGTGATCCTTAGGCCCCCTACCCGTACTCTGGGAGTCGGGATTATGATGATTATGATGAATATGTTTATGATTCGCTTATCAAGAGGATAAGTAAGAACTAGTGACGACTAGTTAAGGTATGAGCTCATAGCCTAGTTTAAGGGGTGCGGTTACTATTATGATTGGTGTCACAAGTATGAGAAAAGGAAAGATGTTCAAGAGAAAAGTTACATGCCACTTATATGTTGTTTGTTATTTGTTTGATTTACCTAAAGTCCTGCCATGCATCCATGAACTATTATGTTGCATACATGCATTAAGAATCATTATAAAAGACATGGACCTTGGATAAATACCTTTGCGAAAACCTCATAATGAACCTATGCATGCTTAACCTTTTCATAATAAACCCAAGGTTCCTGGGACGTAAACGATGACACTAGGATAGAGGATTTCCTCCTGAGATTCTTTAGCAAGAATTCTCACCCCTCTCTCTTTTCTTTCCGTTACGTCTTCAGATATCGATGGCGTCGTTCGTGATTTTTGTTGACGCACCCATGTGGGAGGTGCACTACGATCCGAGCATCAGTCCTACCACTTCAAGGGTCATTGTGCTATACGCATTTTTGCATACGTGGGACGCCTTTTGCTTTCCGTCTCCAGCTTCGCTTCACCCGACCTCACCCTTTGGCGACGACATGATTTTTGAGAGGACGCGACCCGACGGGCAGAACCGTCACGCCCGTTCATCTTCGCGGTGCGAGGTTACCTCGAGTACGTGCCTCGCTCGAGACGTTCGGAGACCGACCCATCAGAGGATCCTCCTTCTCATCCTTTCTCGAGGGTCCCGCCCCTCCGTACCCATGGATATCGGGATGGGTAGCGAGGAGACGGTGACGCGCGGAGGTTAGCACGACGTCCGAGATGCGCCCTCGTGGCGGGCATGCTCGCCCATCCTTCCGCCTTCACGCATCCGAGGAGCTTGCCCAGTTCATTGGATATGTGCCACCGAGAGATGAGTAGGAGCGTCGTCCATAGCTTGAGGGAGGGAGAGTCTTAGCTTGGGAGTATCTTTTGGGGTTGTTTCATGTATTTGTCTTCATGTTTCTTATTTTATGTTATTGTCCTGCAAGCTCTGCCCACTAGTATGGGTAAGACTTTATGTTTCTGTTATATTTGTTGTGATGTACTAAACTATGTTATCTAATGTGATGAGGAATGATGTTTATGATGGATGTGTTCTTTAATGCTTATGTTCTGTATGTTTTATTTATTCTTCCGCTTCACGTTGTATATGTTACGCGCAAAGGCTCGCACTTTGTTTTATATGAATCATTTCAAAAAAAAATTTACTTGTATTTTCCGCTAAGTATTTTGTAAATGAATTTAAAGAGAAGTAATAACTAATAATTAGTCTTGATACGTCCTAGGCGTATTGGGTTAAATATTAGGGTGTTACACTTTGAGCTTGATGATGAGTCTCGACAAAAGAGGTTCTTGGAGCCATGGTGTCAAGAGACTCTAAAGCTCACGTCCATTTTGGTTAAGATTGATTGGGGTTGAAAGCTGATTCTTTAAAGTCTTGAAATGAGCTCTAGCAAGATAAAGAAATGAACTTGCATCATCTTTATATTTCTTTGAACTTAACATTTTTATCAAACTTTGTTCAAATAAAGGAAGTGAAAACTGAAATCATTAAGGGAAAAAGAGATGAAAACCAAAATCTTTGAGCAAGGAAGACAAATGAAACGAAAGCATATATAGTCCAAAACTAAGTTTTCAAGCTTTAGAGGTTTCTCACATGGTAACCACAAGACCATTATCTTGAAACCTTATCATCAAGCTAAAGCTTTTCTCATCACAAGGCTTTAAGGCCGAAATGAAAGAGGAAAAGGAAGAGCTTTGAAAACTAAGAGAAAACTAGAACTTTTCTTAAAGAAAGCAAACAAAACTTTGAAAATAAACCCCTACCAAATGAAGTCTTGAATGAGATGAAAGAAAGCTTGGTTCCTTGAGGGAGTAAGAAGACAAAATCTTCTCTTTGAGGGTGGTGAGGATTCAGCCAAGAAGAAAACTCAAGGAAGGTGAATTTTCCTTGAGAGTGTTAGCTTGGAAATGGAAAGGTTTAGTGTTTGAGAGGTGGTTTGAGGTGGGGGAGTGATGGTTCAAGATTGTTTATGGTGGTTTGTGGTAGTGGAAATGTTTCTTTGGTGGTGGAGGAAGAAGAACAAGATGAAGAGAATTTGAGAGGAAAAAGAGAGAATTGCAAGAAAGCTTGAACTTGGCAAAGTTTCTAAAGTGTAACCAAGTTCACTAAAGCTTGGTATTCATAGAAAATTGAAACAACGGGCTGCAAAGGGAAGAGGAGGCCGATGGTATTCAAGGCCTTGGGAGAGGAAAATATCTTCAACAATTGGTCATTCAAAGGCATGGGTGGAGGTATGGCTATGTATGGTTAAGGCATGGCTTGAGACATGGTTCTTTGAGTGCAACAAAATCAAAATGTGACACAAATGGGAGGGGAGGTATTGGCCAACATTTCAACCAAGGGGAGGAGAGATTTTGTTCATCTAATTGTGGTTTAATGATATATTTAGGTGTTTCTTTGATTAAGATTTTGATTAGGAGTTTGTAAGAAAGTGTTTAGGTGAGGTAATGGTCAATTAAGGTTGTCAAGACTTGATTTAGGGGTAATCTTGCTAGATTAACAAATTAAAAACTCTTTTCAAGTCAAATTAAATCATAGACACAATTCCTTAATTTAAGAAATTGAGAGAGAATTTACTATTCAAGATTCTATGACTAGGAATCTTAAATCAAATAATGAGATTAGAGTTTAACTAAGCAATCTTAGGTTCTAATTAACCTTAATAAATTATTTTGACTCTAGATTAATTATTGAAATTAATTAATTTTCGATTAGAGCCTAATATTGCTTAGGTTTGGTTAATTACATTATTAGGCTCACTGGACACTGTTCTAGGGGCCAAATGGTAATTTTGTGCTAAACCTCGGGACCTCCGGGTCCAACTAACCATCATAAACTACTCATAAACATTATTCTTGAACTTTTGGAAAAGTTTAGAGCTTAAATGGCACCTTTACCCACGTAAAACGCTTCAGGGTTATTTTGGTTATTTTGAGCCGAAAGTTCGTAAAATGAGATTTTCACCTTGGATATCAAACATTACAGTTATAATCCCTTCAAACATTGAGTTGACCTATTTGAGGATGCAGTCAGCTGTCCTGAATTTGGGTAAAAATGACCTCAGGGCATTTTGATCATTCATATTCAAATAGAAAAGTTGGGCGTTACACCAATCACTCAGTCCTCTAGGCCGTACATGACTAGCTCAAATCCCTCAGCTCACCACCAGGCAACACTCCCTCTACATCCCCATTAGTAAAGATGGACGGATCTCTCCTAGCGATTTGGAGAAAAGGGGACCGAGACCTCTGTTAGTGTTCAGCCATAGCCTCCGCCGCGGTTCATAACCTACACAGCCCAGAGGTACCTGTTGAAAATCCCCCATTAGAGAACAAAAGCAAAAAAAAAAAAACTAGAAAATCATAGCAGAAATCCTAGGACAAGAAAACCAATAAAAGAAAACCACAACGGAAACCCCAGGACCTATAAATTTATTCTTTGCTAAAGGTAAAAAATCCTAATGTAGTTCCCACCAATATCAAGGATATAGTTTCCTTTCGCGCTGGATTTAGAATTAATGTTCATTTTTTGTTCACGTTTCTAAAACCATTTTTTTCAAACAATTAGAGGCTAACATTTGAACATTCCAGCCATACCACCAAAAGAATAAAAGGAAACGTAATAGTAAGTGGCATACCTCTTTAGAATGATAAGAAAACCACTATGTTGCAATCCCAGAATGCAGCTAACTGGAGCATAGTCGGATGTGGTGATGCGCTTGCCTAACAAATTGGTTTTTAATAAGGTGGGGGGGGAGGGGGAATGTGGAAGGAGATGGGCGCACAAAAAGCAGAGGACCAAGATGGAAGAATGAAAACAAAACACATTGAGCCCATTGTAGTGGGGTCTTGGTTCACGAACCCCTTCAACTTCTTCGATCATCACCCTTCATCTCTATGACACATGTCCATCATCGTGCGCCCTCTAAACCGAATTTAATGAACATGACTCTTCACTTAATGAAGTAATGACACATGGCCACTTAGTGAGAATCGTGCAACTGTAAATAACCTGGAGGGAAATTTAGAGTAACGTGACTAAACAAATTATGGAAGTCATCTGAGCTTATCCGACCCATGAGTCTAAGTGACAGGGCACTCAAGAGGCAGTGAATTCTTACAAAACTAGGATGACCAAAAAATAGCCTCTTTAGCTCTCCAAGCTTCAAGACTAAAGGGCTTGTGGACCTATCGGCCATTGATCATCTAAGTGCTAACCCTTGATCAACCACCTCGAAGCACCAATAGTCTCTTCAGCTCTTCAAGCTTTGAAACTAGGGGGCATGTGGACCGATCGGTCAAGGCCGACCCTTAATCCTGCTCTAGATCCACTGATCTATGCTTACCCTGTTCCAAAAGCCCTATCTCAAAAGTTAGTGGGCCTTTGCGCTGGACCGTGCTTCTAGGACATTGGGCCTCTGCTAAGCTTGCCAGGCCTCCTTGAAGATTCTTGGGCCTTTGGAGAGACAAATCATATTCCTTGATATGCTTGCATCTAATGCACGTCTTAATATCTGGCAAAGGGGACTTACCTAGAGGAGAGCGGTCGAAGCATTGAAGGAAGATAACGGTTTTCCACTGTTGGATATATGCTCAGCCAGAGGGAAAAGGAAGGACAATGCAATTCTAAGCCTAAGAAACATAGACCTACCCTAACCTCTACCGGAGCTAGACATCAACAAAGACCTCTACAGATAAGAAAAAAGGCGTGAGGTGATGTTTGCAATAGGTGATTTGGTCTACATAAAGCTTCGACCAGATCGCCAGCAATCCTTGTCTTAGACCACTGCTCCCAAGTTGGCCAAACGGTACTTTGGGCCATTTCAAGTTGCCAATTACCTCTCGTATACACCTTGTTTTCCACTCATCCTTGTTGAAGAAACACGTATGGGACCCCGCCAGGGCACCGATCTACCACTTGCCTCCTATCGAGCTTAGGTCCCACCATCCGGGTATTAAAACACCAACAATTTTGGACTTGGAAGAAGCAACCGATGGAGATCCACATAAGAAGCACGTACTAGTTCAATGGAGCGGCTTGGGCCCAGGAGACTCTACATGGAAATATCTGACTGACCTATCACAACAGTTTCCAAATATATACCTTGATGACAAGGTGTTTGTGATGGACGAGGTAGATGACAGCCCAATGGATGATATTCACGCAAGAGTCCATGATGAAGTTGAGCCCAAAGATCCGCATGCCCGTACTAGTGCTGATAGGCCCAAGAGAGAAAGAGAGTCGCAAGCCTTTGCACTGGGACGATTATGTTCACGGCTGAAGTTCTAGAATGTTCGGTGGGGCCCAGAGCACAATTTCCCAATGATTCGCTATTGCCAACTATTTCTTCTTTTCGTATTATTGTCCTTTACTTCCGTTATTTTGAAATGAGGTGTTAGTCGGTCACTTTTAAAATAAGTTATTTGATCCATAATTTACAAATATAAATTATTTTGGTCCTTCATTAATATTTGTTAACTCAATATCAATTAAGTGACATCTTATTTTCTGACATATTAAGTGGCTCATTTTAATCTTTCATATTACACTAAATAAGTTATTTTAGTCATATTCTATTTGTGGGTATAATCACTTCGTTCTCCAAACATATTATTCTCTCTTTCTTTCTCCTTAGTTCTCTCTTTACACATTCAAAGCTTTGTTTCCTTTACTCTGCATTCTTCTTATTCTTCTTTATCATCATCAATAACATGTTCAAAATTTACACTCACAGAACATCAGGGAATATTAAGTAGTATATATATTAAAAAAATACATATTTATTGTGTTTCTCATGAGAATTATTGATTGCCAATTTGCTATGTGAAACAAAGCGTCTTTCAAAGTTAGGAGTTGATGGCTGCTACCTTCGTGTAATTGACTGTCATTTCCTAATAATGTGGTCACTATAGAAAAGGACACCCACCATGGTAGAGAGTGGTTTTGGTGGTGGTGGTGGCGGTTCAAGAATGGAAGATTTGATGATGAAAAAAAAAAGAAAGAAAAGTGATAAGTAAAGGAAAGAGAGGTTTGAATGTGTAGAGAGAAATTGAAGAATGTGTTTGGAGAAGGAATTAAGAGATGATGCCCACAAATAAAAGAGGACTAAAATAATTCATTTTGTGTAATGGACTAAAATGAACCACCTAAATGTCAGGTGATAAGGTATCACTTAATAGTGACACGTTATCACTTAACTAATGGTGGGTTAACATCCGTTAATAAAAAGATTAAAGTGAGTATTAACTTCTATATTTATGAGACTATGGTGTAATGAATGAAATATCAGAAGAATTATTCAGTAGATTGTTTTTTCTTTCTTTCCCTTAGAATATCTTAACAAAATCACATAGACATTAGTCCCTATAATGTTAATATAAGGCTTAAATAATTTTTTGGTATATGAAAAACAATCAAATTTTGGTTTTAGTTAAAACATTTCTTAAATTGTTGGTTTTAATCTTGGTCACGTATCATTGTTGGATGTCTTGCATGATTAAAATGATTTGATTATCAGTTATCTAGTTCAACATTTAACATAGACAGTCTAATAATAACAACTAAAACCAATTAGTTTTAAAAATAATTTAATCAAAATAAAAAAATGAAAAAATTCAAAAAGCAAAACCAAAATTTTCTTATATAAAAAACATGTGCCTATATTAAAAGCCAATTTTTCAAGGACAAAAGATTGATAATGAAAGCCAATTTTCAATAACCTGAGGGTGTAGTTGAATGATTAGACTCATTTAACTTAACAAAATGTAAGGGGTTCGATCATGACTTTGAGTATGGAGAAGCTTAAATCTTAAAGATTGTCAATTTGAGGTGCCTACAAGTTCATTGGATTAGTCACTATGATCAACGGTGGATATCTGCGTAAACCCAAAAAAGCCAATTTTCAATAGATTAATATGTTAAAAATCAATACTTCCAGGCAAATTAATGTATAATTATTTTTTCATGTAACAAGTGTTCATGTGCTTAATGTGATTACTTTTTTTAGAGTAAAGTATATGTATATAAAATTTTAAGGACTAAAATGTTATTGATAAAAAAAATAAAATGTTGAAATGAACAAATTTCAAGGATTAAAGTTGGTATTTATTTAAAAAAGAAAAATAAGAGGCAAAAGGTGACGATGATAATTGCAAGTCAAGCAAGTCACACGCATTGACCAGCATTGAAGACAAGAGGGATATAGACATGTACCCACGGGGTAGATCAAATCTTGGTCCTATTTTGGATAGAAAAGTTCCAAAAGCAAGTCACGGGTGAAATTGCCTGTGACAATAACTAGAAAATGGAATCCAGGAAGATATCAGATTTCTCAATTATTGAGATGTGAGTATTCTTTTATATTCTTCATTCGGACATGGAGTTTGAGGGCCAAACTGTATAATTTTAACCATATAAAAAAAAACTCCAGAACAGAAAAAAGAAGCTTGCGTAATTTTTGCTGGATGAACTTGTATTAATTTTGATAAATCATGTTTGCGCTATATAATTTTAGTTAAAGTATCTTTTTTGTGTGAGGAAATTTTAAAGTATATAAACTTTTCTATAACATTCTTTTACAGACATATAGGATTCACAACTATGTAAGGTTCATTGGAATATTTTTTTAAAAAAATTATTTCTAATTAAATATGTGTATAATTTAAATTTGAGATAGAAAAATAAGTTCTTTTTAGAAAATAAAAACATTTTTTGATTTACATTGTTTTTTTGTTTTTTATTAACAGTTGCAGAGATAGTTAAAACTTAACAAAGTTGTTTAAGTGCTTTATGTATTAAGTAAAAGAATAATTTTTTAAAATAAAACTATTTAAAAAAAGGACAAATCATTGACCTCCGTGAGATTTGAAAAAACTCACTACAGCTCCTACCTATTGTTTGGGTGACACTTATAAGAATTTGTAAACTTGTATATATGTGTATATAAGTGTATATTGTATGCTGTTATAAAGTTTGACCCAAATTAAAGTGATCTAATAAGGACGGTGTAGCGGAATTTTCCGTGTACAATGACCGAAAATGCCCTCGGCCATTTTACCTGGAAGATGAGGATCGCAGTCCATCCTCAAGGGGATGTTTTAATGTTGATAGGTGATTATATGTGTTATGTGTGGTAATAGAGGAAGAATCTCATTTTAGTTTCGATGCGAAATTACCAAAACGCCCATGTGGCTGTTTGTCACCGATTCACGTGCCAGTTAAACCGGACTTTACCAAAAGGTTTTAAACGATGATTTTAAGTGAAGTTTAACAATAGATTAAGCCAGTAGCCCAAGGTTTAGTGCGAAATTATCATTTTGCCCCTGAACAATGTACAGTGAGACTAATGACATAATTAAGCAAACCTAAGCAATATTAGGCTCTAATTGAAGATTAATTTATTTTGATAATTAATCTAGAGTCAAAATAATTTATTAAGATTAATTATAACCTAAGATTGCTTAGTTAAACTCTAATTACATTATTTAATTCAAGATTCCTAGTCATGGAATCTTGAATAGTATTTTCTCTTCCAATTTTAAATTAAGGAATTGTGCCCATACCTCATTTGACTAAAAGAATGATTTTAAATTGTTAATCTAGCAAGATCACTCTCCTAATCAAGTCTTGACAACCTTAATTAGTCATTATCTCACCTAAACACATTCTTACAAACTCCTAATCAAAACCTTAATTAAAGAAACACCTAAACACATCATTAAACCACAATTACATGGACAAATCATCCTTCCCCCTTGGCTGGAAAATCTGGCTGAATTAATCCCCTCAAAATTGTGTCACATGTTGATTTTGTTTCACTCAAAGACCATACCTCAAGTCATACTTTGAACCATATCTCCATGCTTTCAACCATGCCTTTGAATGACAAGCTTTGAAGATATTTTCCTCCCTCCAAAGGCTAAGAAACCTTTGGCCATCCTCCTCCCTTTAGCCTCATTGTTGAAATTTTTCTATAAATACCAAACATTAGAGAACTTGGTTACACTTTAGAAGTTTTGCCAAATTTAAGCTTTCTTGCATTTTCTCTCTTTCCTTCTAACTTTCTCTTCATCTTGTTCTTTTTCCTCCACCATCAAAGAAAACTTTCCACCACCACAAACAACCTTGAACCACCACTTCCTCACCTCAAACCACCTCTCAAATACTTAACCTTTCCATTTCCAAGCTTGCTTTCTCAAGGACAAATCATCTTCCTTGAGTTCTTCCTTGGCCGAACCATCATTGCCATTCAAGAGAAGATTTTTTCTTCTCATTCCTTCAAGAACACAAGCTTCTTCTCATTTCTTTCAAGACTTCTTAAGGTAGGGGTTTTGTTTTAAATTTTTTGCTTGTTTTCTTCAAGAAAAGTTCTAGTTTTCTCTTGGTTTCAAACTCTTGTTCTCCTCTTAATCTTTTCGGCCTTGGAGCCTTGTTGCTCAAAGAACTTTAGCTTGATGATGAGGTTTCAAGATAAAGACTTGTTGATGTCTTGTGAGAAATCTCTAAAGCTTGAAATAACTTGGTCTTGGACCATACATGCTAGTGTTTTCTTTCTTTCTCTTGATCTCATTTTCGGTTTCTTTTCCCTTTCTTTCTTAAATGGTTCGGCTTCCTTTCCCTTTTTCCTTTAAAATATTTCGGTTTCCTTTTGCTTTACTTGAACAAAGTTTGCTAAAAATGTTAAGTAGATCACAAAAGTTTTGTTAAGAAAATTAATCACATGTTTTCAAAGAGCTCTAAGCTTACCCTTACCAACCTTAACGTTGGTCGCTGTTCTAAGAGTTTTACTCTAGATTGAAGCCCATGAGCAATAAAATAAAGAACATGACTTAGTTCTTAGTGTTTTGTTTGGACAAAGTGTTAAACTTTGTGTCTATTTTCTTGAGCTTGATGATGAAGTTCAAACCTTAAGACTTCCTTGAAGTCTAGGTGTTAAGAACTCTAAAGCATGCTTTATGATACATAATGGGTTGAGGTTTTTTGTTCCTTTAAAGTCTTGCATAGAGCTCTAGCTAAGATCTAAAATAAGATGCATTCATGTTTACTTTAATGCTTTGCATAGCATGTTTATTTTCAAGTCATCACTAAACAACTTAAAAATTAAAACAAGAATGTGCATCTTCACTTAATAAATCTCAAAGCCTACCTATTTCAACCTTAAAGTTGATTGTTGATTTGGGGTAAATACCTCAAGGGGCCTAGAGCACTAAAATAAAGAATTGAACCTTGCATTTCATGTTTACTTTCTTGTCTAGCATGTTTATATTCTATGCCATCACTTAAACTCTAAAGATAACAAATAAGTGCATCTCATGTTTATTTTATGCTCTCACTTTATTTTCTAATGAAGAACAAAAATGAGGTGCATAACATGTTTAAGTTTTTGTCATCACTTTAATGATCTAGAGCTCAAAGACTTGCCCAAGTATCCTATGTAAGGTTTTAAGAAAATGTTAGTTTTTCAAAGAAGCCATACGGCCTTGTGGTGATGATGATGGACTTAGTGTGAGTTCCTCTAATCACAAGTGTCCATAGTTTATGTTTTGCAATTTTTCTAAGCTTAGGAGCACCTAAGCAACATTATGAATGAAATTATACATTTTAAATCTATTTTATGAGCAAGTTAATTTAGCTACTGACCTCATGTAATTTCATGATTTTAATGTAAGGATTTGAGTTCTAAAAGAGTTTTGAGTTCCTAAAACCATTCCAAGAGAAAACTAGTAAAACTATGTACTTCTAAAGCATGATTTTATGTGGTTTTTGGTGAAATCATTTGGTTCTGTAACTCCATGTTTGGCCACTGTACTAAATCTGTTTTATGGTGTGAAAATGTGTAAAATTACGTTTGAGAGAAGTAAGGAACATTTTAGAGAAGTTAGAAAGGATTAAGTAACTAAAAAGGGTTCAAATTTAGAATTCTAGAACACCTAACTATGGAAAAATGCAAACCTATTCCAGCATGATTAATTCAAGGATAAATGGTTCATAATCAGTAAAACATGTATAAAAACCCTTCATAAATGATTAGGTATTAATTACAAAGCTTAAGGTGAAGATAAGGACTTAAAATGGGAATTCTAGCACACTTAGACATGATAATATGCAATTCTGTTCCAGCATAGTTAGATTGAGGAAAAATGACTTATAACTTAGTAAACATGCCTAGGAATCCCTCATAATTAGTTTATGAATTGATTATGGAGCCTTAGGCGAAGACGGATCTTAAAAAGGGTCACGAACGGAGATTCTAGAGCCCGTAAGCGTATGATATTTTTCTGCCCTTAAATGTATAATGCTGTTTGGATTTTTAGTAAGCATAAACATTAGAGAAAATTATAGGTGATGATCCCTTAGGTGTTATAAAAATCCATAATGAAGGATAGAATAGTTGGAACACAAGTTTAAGACCCGTAAGAGCCAAAGCATAAGACACCATGAGATAGGAGGTGTGATATAAGCATGAGATCGAGTGGGTATACTCACAATGATGTGAATATGTTAATATCATGAGCATGAGTCTTTATGTGTATTGTGGCATGTTGCTATGATGATATGGTATGCTATGTTTACAATGCATGAGAATATATGATATGTCATATGAGGTTCTATGGTTGCATGCTCATGCTGCATTCATACAAGATATGTTAAAGAGGAAATGATCCCATTATGACTTCTTGAGTGAAGGGTTCTATGTGGTGATCCAAGAAAGAAATGTGATTCCCCTTCTTTTTCCCCATGTAAATCTAGTGACGACTAGTTAGGTTTGAGCTCATTCTTAGACGATGGGTGTATTTGGAGTTTTGGTGGCTATGTGAAAATCATTGAGACAGCATGTTGGATGGATTTTGGTGGCTACGATAAGGGTGGAAAAGAGGAAAAAGTTATGAAAGGAACTCACGGAGTTCAAGTATGAAAAAGTAAAAGACGCACATGCATATATTTCGTTGATGTTTCATTGATACTTTGATTAAATGATATGTGTTATCTATGTGTACTGTCATGCTCAAGTATGACCATGCATACATAAAATATCTGCTGCATTCATACCATGAAGACTCATGCTAAAAGAAACCCACTTTGGATAATAAGATTTGAGAAATTAAAACTGAACCTATGCATGTACACCTCTTTTATAATGAAACCCGAAGTGGCTGGGGGCGATGACGATGACACTTGTGTTAAAGTCGGAGCCCTCCTAGAATCTTGTATAAGTATTCTCACCCCTTTTGTCTTTCCTTCCCGTGTCGTCTCCAGACGGATTGATGCGGATGTTCGTGATTTTCTTGAAGCGCGAGCGTAGGAGTTACACACATCAGATCAGAGGGCGCAAAGGAAGCTTGAAGACTAGTCTAGCCTGTTTATAATTATGTTTAACATTAGTTAACCTTGCTTGATGTATCTAGTATCCTGAGGTGTCCTTATATTTATAAGGGCATCGTTGTTTTATTATGATTATAATATAATACTACAAGTATGATGTGTTTATTCTATGGTTTATTTGTGATGTTATGGTGATGTATACCTGGTTGTTATGTTTCTTGTTTAGAAGTCGGTCCCTATGCACATGCGCGGCTCGTTTTAAATCTTAAGTTCAAAAAGAAAAATTTTGTCGTATTTTTAGTACTCGTATTTTAAAGAAAGCCAAGTCAAGTTCTGAAACGAAGACGTAACCGCTAATAACTAGCCGAATGCGACTCGAGTGTATTAGGTGAAAGTTAGGGTGTTACAGAAGGGCTAATTGGGCCTAAATCATCTCATTAAGTATGAGCTTATTATTATAGATACCATGTTACCCAATTACTAATTTTATGAAGGGTTGAATTAGAAATCAGGATTTGCGTAAAAGGTTATAGTTCCCAAGTTATATGAATGCCTTTTTTTCTTGATATCCCTTCATTAAAAGAGAGAGTCGTTATCTCTGAAGGATGCGTATTAACTTGGAAGATCAATAACCATATGTTCAAACACTAGTCAGTTCCTATGGATGCTCAGATATATTTCTCATCTAGTATTTCAATTTTCTTAATGATTTAAATAGATCATCTTGGGATTATCAAGAACTAAAATTTTAACAAGTGATACAAGAGCAATCCATAATTGAATAATTGAGAAATAGTATTTTTTTTTTATATATTTGGATTTCAATTAGGCTTAAAGTGCAAAATAATTTTTGTTTGGCATGTGAGATGTCCCTCTTGTTTGGTCTTTAGCATGTTGATGGATTTAGTAAGAAATTTAATTATTTGGTTGCTTACAAATAAAGATTTAACTTGTTGATATTTAGATACATATGTATATTCAGTTGCTATTACACAGGGAATTTAGTAACAACTCTACGAGTTTTGAAACGAATTGACTGAAATAACATGCTACCAAAGTAGCCTCTCTTATCTAAGTCAATTTATTTTGGTACATAAAAATGATTATGAGCATATGGTTCTTGCAAATATTGATTGGCCCAAAGGAAAATCAGTATTTGGCTGAATTACATGCATACATTTGTGGTAATCAAATGTGGTGATTATCAAGGTTTCATGTAAACAATAAGCTAATCCAAAGATAGGCCTATTATTTCATAGGATTTATTGTGAATATTTGATTACCACACAAATGATTCATGCTGATATTGACCGGCCCAAAGAAAGGTCTATATTTAGCTGAATTATATATATAGTTGTGGTCATGAGTATGTGGTGGTTATTAGATTTTGTATGGGCAATAAGTCAGTCCAAAAATAGACTTGTTTGACATAATTTACTACCATTACTTGTTACTATATTGAGAGTACTACTTACAAGTTAATATCTTTGTCCAAAGACTAAATATTAATGTTGTACCAGATATCTTGTGATGACCCCTACCATTATTTGAATTTATGGAATTTATGTGAGCATGTTATTTTGTTTTGATTTTAATATTATATCTGCATATGTTGTGTATGCCAATATCAATTTGTTCCTATATTAAATGAGATCAACTTTAAGGAATGGAAAGAAAACAAGATAATTGTTCTTGGCTACATGGATTTAGACCTTACACTAAGGATTGAACAACCCAATACTCTTATGGATAAAAGTTCCAATAAGTACTTTAAAAAAGTGACTTTGAGAATAAGATAGTTCAAATTGCACGAGTCTTATGACCATGAAAGATAAAATTCTAGAAACATTCAGGGGCAATATGTTCGAAAAAGATATTCGTGCTAAGAAATTTCTTAAACAAATTAAAAAAAGGGCTTTGTTAAAAGTGATAAGGTTGAAACAAGTATGATTTTCTCAAACTGGTTTTCAATAAAGTATAAAGGAAAATAAAATCTAAGGGAGTACATTAAGAGATGCCTCATCTTGTGTAACATTCTCCCAAGTACAACCCCATCCTTAAGTCATGACATCATACTTAAGAGTTGTTACTTCCTAATTAGTGGACCCTTCTTAAATATCTATAGCAAGATTGATCGCTTCATGAAGTAATTAAGTGTAATTCTATTAAAATGTATAACAAAGAACCAAAACATTTATTTAAATACATAATTAAGTACAGAGGGAAGCTCTTCTAAGAGCATTACTACACTACATTCACTGTTTCATTTATATACATACAACTCCAACTAAACACAATAAAGTAAAAACATAAACTAATAAGTACTACGATTCTGAGTTCTTCAAGTGCAGCTCCATTGTTTTCCTGGATCAACCTGGAGGCGAACGAGAACACAAAAATATAGGGGTGAGAATTACACAATTCTCAGTAGGGCAACTCCAGTTACACCATCATAATGTCATCATCATTGCCCCAGCCACTTCGGTTTATTAAGAAAATATGAGCATGCGACATATATCAAAGATTCATTTTAATGTTCAAAAACCATTCTTCCGAAGTGGGTTTCTTTTAGCGTTCAATCACTTAAAGCATATATCTCATAGTATTTTAACATTAAATAAATCATCCTAAGCGACAATTCAGAGTAAGTTGAGTAGCATATAATACATGCAATGAACTTATCTCCAAGTGACATGGTTTCACTTATGGCTACAAAGATCAAATCAGTGCATTTTGCTCTTTTCATTGACATAGGAAAGACTTAGTTATACCCAATGGGTATTTGTTGTGGACAATTCCACAATAAATAATTTATACCAAATGGTATCTGTAGTGGTTCACACCACACAAGGGAAATAGTTTGCTTATCAGGATGAGCTCAGTCCTATACGTGATCATCGAATTTCATTTTTTTCCATTTCCGAATCACACACAGATCTATTCCTAGCCATACGTCTATCGACTATAAATTGGGGTTTCTCTTTTCAATTTCCTTCCTCTCATTCAACCTAAATCTTGTTTCTGTTTTGTCCATATGTCAAAACATGCACGATTGAAATTTATATATATTCTCTTTTCTCAAATGCAAGCATAATGCATATACAGGCATTCATTCACAATATAATCTCAATCATGCCTCTAGCATACTTTTATATGTCACAAGTCATATGGCCAAATAGGTAACATAAAGTGTTCAGGTCATACTAGCACCAAAAATGCCATTAGTTCATCATCTCACAACATCAATCCATTTCCAGCACAATGGCAGATTTACTGCCCTAGGCACAACATTTAATTACCACATCAAACAGCCATTTCAAGTACCACAAAAATTATATAACACTTTAACATGTCTAGAAGACCCTATAAAAATTTCAAGACAAACAGAGGTCTATAGCTATTTCGGTAAAATGTACAAATTTCGGTCAGGGGCCACCAATTCACAGTCCAGACCAAGTTCCCAAAATTTTTAACCCTAGCAAATGATTGAATCAATGCATAATAAAATTTACAGTTATACTTCAATATGTTATTAAATTCGTGTAAAATATTCAAGGGATAATTCAATCATTTGCTATGGTAATAAAATTGGGCAACTTTATTGCTTTAGTTTCAACAATCAAGACAGCATCAGTCACATTTTGGTTCTTGATTTTTTTGAGGCAGTAAAATTTAAAATCAACACAGAAGAAAATTCATGTAGTTATTTTAAGATGTTAAATACAACATATAATTTTTATAGCTCATGAAATTATCCAAAACTATACCAGAAAATTCGTGCATAATTCCTGCTTCAGGACAACTAGGAATCCAGCAGCCTAGTCCCAATTTCCTTTGAGAAAAACCATTTTCTAACCCAATCCAAACACACCACCAAAATTCACACATCAATATCAACATATTATCCATCAATACAACCAGAAATTTTGGACTTAGGTCATGCCAAAACATATCAGAAAAATTTGACAAGAAAAGGCAGCATAAACCCTACTTTGAGTAACCTATTAGCTCCTTGGCTTCAAGATTAACCAAGCTTGCTTCCTTCTCCTCCAAAGCTCCCAATCCAACTTCAAACCCCTCTGATATCAGTGAGGTGTGAGGTACAAGACAAGGTTTTGATAAGGAATGGAAATTTTATTCAGTTAGATTGGTAGAAAATTAGGTGTAGAACATGTTTTGTGAAGAGATCTTGAGCTTTTATCAAGTTTAGGCTAGGGTTTATGAAGCTCCAAGTTTGTTAATGGAGTTTGAGAGGAAGAACAATGGAGGAGAGGTTCTTGGAGTGTGCTGGCCTAATTTTCAAGAAAGGAAATGATAATATATTGATTTTATGAGTTTATGACAAAATGCATAATAATTTCAAGTGCAAAATGTTTTCTTTTCTTAAAGATAAATATGGAAATTTTGTAAACATCCTGTTGGTCCTAATAAAGTGGTAATGGTGTGGCTTCTTCTAAGCCACACACTTGTCTAGTTAGGTGGCAAACTTTCACTGCAAGTTTCATTCGTGTAAGAACCACACCAAAATCTCACCGAACGGGCTATATTGCCCAAAAATTAATTTTAAGTATAAAATTATCATTCCCACCTATTTATAACCTTATTCCCATGTTTTCCTAATTTTGGACACCTTCAAGGGTCGGAATCTAGGTTTTTACAGAAGCAGGATAAGCAGGTAAGGTTACTATTCACCCAGGCAAGAATTTTTTTTTTTAAAATGTCCATTGGGCCACCCTTATCGTTGTTAAACTATTATATTTTTAAAATTACGACTAACAAAGATCAAATTAATTTTTAAATAATTTTTAAGGTGTTACATCTTGCTTCAAAACTAATGGCATTAAAGTTATAGTTGTCTCATTATGTGTTCATGCAATTAGGTTTGATTACTCTTGCAGTTACTAATCTTGGGTCAATTATAACTACCAAAAAGACAAATGATCTCTTAATAAGTTCATTTCTATTGCGTGCCAAAAAAAGAAATGTGTGGAAGAAAAAAGACTAAGAGTGTTCACTTAGGAAGCACTTTTAAGGACAAAAACATGAAAGAAAAATGGTAAAGCTATAAATAGTCCACCTTGGGTGATGTAGCAATAGAAACAAAATAAGGAATTTAGTTGTAACTTCTATAGGAGTATTGGACTTATAAAGAATGATTGTGCCAAATATCACATTGGGCAAGTATAGAAAGATACACTTCTCATATTGGTTTGTTTTGAGGTTAATTTGGACATATTTAGTGGATAGATTATGGTTCTACTATCCACATATGTAACACCCTAATATTTAACCCAACACGCCTAGGACGCATTAAGATTAATTATTAGGTATTACTTCCCTTTAAACTCGTTTGTAAAATAACTTAGCGAAAAATCAGGTAAATTTTTTTTTAAATTAATATATGTAAACCAAAGTGCGAGCCATCGCGTGCAATATAAGCGAAACGTAAAGCGAAAATAAATCATGCAACATAAGAGCAAATGAGAACACTTCAATCATAAGGACAACCATCAAAATATTAAATATCATAGTTTAGTATATCAATCAAAACATGAAAGACATAAAGTCATACCCATATAAGTGGGCAGAGCTTAAGTACAAGAACATAAAATACAAGGAAAGAAATAGGAAACATAACTAGCGAATATATGGAAAGCCCTAAAAGATACTACGGCTAAAAGCAAACCCTCCCCTCTAAAACCTACAGATGACGCTAATCCTCGGACGGGTAGATGTAGCCCGCAAACTGCGAAACTCCTCGGATGTGGCCCAACGAAGAGGGGGTATGGGCATGCGAATCGGCGGAGCAACGTGTCCTCCTCGGTGAGGACGTTTCTAGGCTGATGTACACGCCTCCCAAGCCTCGGCTGAGACCGGATCCTAGCTACCCTTCCGACGTCCATAGGCACAGGGGCGGAGCCTTCTGAATAGGGTTGGGGAATCCTTGGATAGGTCCCTCCAGCGAGGTATGAGGGAACGTACTCGGATGAGCACGACCACTGAAGACGAAGGTCGGCATGACGATTTGCTTGTCACGGGTCGCGTCCTCTCAAATATCAAATCATCGCCGTAGGCAGAGGTCGGGGTGAAACGAAAGCTGGAGAGGGAATGCAAACGGACATCCCATGTACGCAAAAATGTGCACAGCACAACGACCCTCGAAATGGTAAGACTAATGATCCGGATCGTAGTGCACCTCCCACACGGGCATATCAACAAAAATCACGAACGACGCCATCGAAATCTGAAGACGTAACGGGAAAAAGAAGAAAGAGGGTGAGAATCTTGCTAAAGAATCTCTAGGGAAACCTCCTATCCTAGTGTCATCGTTTACGTCCCAGGAACCTTGAGTTTATTATAAAAAGGTTAAGCATGCAAGGGTTCATTATGAGGTTTTATAAAAGGTAATTGTCCAAGGTCCGTGCCTTTTATGATGAATCTTAATGCATGTATGCAGCATACCAAAACATGAATGCATGGCGATACTTTATGCAACAAATCAATAAAACATATCGTGATCAACTAGTTCTCATATAGGTGGCATGAAACTTCTCATAATCAACTTCTCTCTTTCATGAGCAAAATGCTTCACATCTTTTCTTGTTTCTCAAACTTGTGACATCATGGTATGTAAAAATAATAACCGACCCCTGATACTAGACTATGAACTCATACCTTAACTAGTCATCACTAGTTCTTACTTATCTTCTTGATAAGCGAATCATAATCATAAAAATAATAACCCCGACTCCTAGAGTACGGGGGGACCTAAGGAATCACCCATCATAGGACTTTCTTCCTTCTAGAAATGCATCAACTGGTTAAGACCAAGTGACTTTGTCTGCTTTGCAGGCTAATGTCGATGCCCTCACGATTTATCATCTCCTCACCATCAGGAGAAGTATGTCTTGGTTACGAAACACATCATCTGGTTTAGACCAATGACATTGTCCGCTCGATATGGCTCCACAACCATACCCCCCATAGGTTTCCTTTCTCCTCACGTAGCAGGAGAAATGCGTCGGCATGTCACATATAAAAATCTTTCTTTTCAAAACTTTCTCAAGTCCCTCAAATTTGATAGAAATTCGAAACATAACGACTATACTCCGATTTTTCTCAAATTTGAGTCATGCCACATAACTCAATTCTCATGAAATTTTTCAATCCAATAAATCTCTTAATCAGGAGCATACCCTCTTAACTCATTCATATTTCAAAATCTCATGCATCTTAAGCGTAGTGTACCACATCATCACAAAACATGTCACAAATACACATATAGGTTCATGCTCATGGTATTAACACATTCACATTCATCACGAGTATACCACTCAAGTCTCATTCTCACACACCTCCTATCTCATGGTGTCTTATGCCTTAGCCCTTACGGGTCTTAAACTTATGTTCTAATGATTCTAACTTTCGTTATAGATCTTTATCTCACCTAAGGGATCATCACCTATAATTTCCTCTAATGTTTATGCTTACTAACATTACCAAACAACACTTCATCACCTTGGGCAGAATTTTGTCATACGATTACGGGTCCTAAATATCCGTCTTTGACCCTTTTTAAGTTCCGTCTTCGCCTAAGGCTCTATAATCAACTCCTAAACCAATTATGAGGGATTCCTACACATTTCCACTAATTATGAACCATTTTCCTTAAGTCCAATTATGCTGGAACAGAATTTACAATTTGTGCATCTAAGTGTTCTAAAATTCTCATTTTAAGTCCTTTCTAGTCACTTGTTCCTTTCTAACTTTCCTAAATCGATCCTTGCTTCACTCAAACATAATTTTACACATTTTAACACCATAAAACAGAATTTATATAGTGGCCAATTGCACAAGGCAGAACAAAAATACAAGCATCACATGATCACATAATCTCATGATTTAAATGCATATAAGTTGCTAGTTTCTCTTAGAATCACTTTTAGCAACTCAAAACTCTTTTAGAAACCAATTTATCTCATTAAAATCATATAGAAATGGGTAAGGTCAGTAGCTAAAGTATTTAGCTCAAGGAATAGATTTAAAACATAAAACTTTGTTCATAAAGTTCTTTAACTGCACCTAAGCTTAGAAAATTCCAAGACTTAGACTATGGGTGTAACATCCTAATAATTAACCCAATACACCTAGGTATGATTAATTACTAGACTTTACTCTTTGCTTCAGTTCTTAATCATGCTTTGAAAATACTTAGTGAAATTACGAGCCATTTTTTTTAAAACATAATTGAAAACGTGAGTGCGCTTAACGTGAATGATTTAGCAAAATTTAAAAGACACATAGGAATTTACAAACATCACATCATAATATATTGGCTCAATCATACAGCATCCATAATTACATATCATATAGATATTTTGCCTACCAACAGAATAAGACTAAGTGTAGGCAATCTAACAAAACATAAATAATATATGGATGGAAGGACATCCATTAATGGCACCTAGTAATAACACTCCAGGGATAGGGATAGATGTCTGAAATATACGAGTGAAACTCAGGATCAAGTTCAGCTCCGTGAGCCTCAATGTGATTCACGAACTCTTCCTTCTGTTTCTGAAGACGAGATGGAAAGAAAAATAGAGGAGTGAGAAACTTATAAAAGAATCTCGTAAGGTACTCACCTCATGATGCATTGTGTCATCATCATCGTCCCCAGGAACCTCGGGTTATTATGAAATAATGAGCATGCTAAGATTGATTTATTAAGTTTGAAAATATACTTTATCGAGGTTCGTCGGTTTTAATCATGCGTCTTATAATGCATCATAAACTTAGCATGTCATGTTTATAATGAACTTTTCCTTTCATATATAATAACATAGTTATGCATAAAATCACATCATATTCCTCATCATTATTTCATAATACTATGCATAGCAGAACATCATATTTCTCATCATCATCTCATAAATACTATATAGTAGAACATCATATTCACATAATGCATTTACTTAGTTTCTTAGGTGACTTAAAGTTACTTTCATCATCATTTTTCTGGGCCACCCTATACTCCACCCTTTTGGGAGTAATCTAGGTTATGAGCTCATACCTTGCTAGTCGTCACAAGCACATACTTATCCCTTTTGATAAGTAAAAACCTGTCTCTACCCTTTTGAGAGAACGGACTAGGGGCAAGAATCACCTTTTCACCGCCTATAGTTTGATGGGTCCAAAGGATCATTTTTCAGGATCACCTTTTCACCACCTATAGTCTGATGGGTCCAAAGGGTCATTTCCTCATATATTTTGAGTCACCTTTAAGTCATTGCATGTTATATCATAATCATCAAGAAGCATGAACATTCTCATTGCTTGCAATAGCAACTATAACATGCAAGCCATGAAATCATTCAATAATATCAAATTCTTCATAGGCATTACATCATCATATAACTGACATTCCAAAGCATCAAATCTCTACATAGACTTATCATTTAAAACATCAAGGAGGCATCATCATCAATTCTCCAAAAGTGTCTCACAATGAAACTCTAAATCGGGCAACCTCAATTATTGAACTAATTAATTATGCATATAAGGGATTCATTACCATCATTACCATTAATTATAATCCTTAGGAACATTATTAGACTATATGGGGCAGCATAGACAGTAAGTCATTCTTAAGGTTTTACGGTGTGCTAGAAGTTGCGTTTTTAACCCTTTCTCGTTACCGTCTTTCCCTTCGATGCCAAAATTAATTACTAACCCAATTATGAATCATTCTCCCTTATCTAAACATAATAAAATCTGGTTCTTAAGGCCATTAAAGGTTCTGGAAAGATGTATAAATTTTATTATCTAGAGTTCTAGAAATCTTGCTTTACGGTTGTTTTATATAGCCGTTTCTTCTAACTTGCATATAATTGTTCCCTCATCAATAAACATAATAATCACAACTTTAAACATATTAAATCATCATCATACATTGGTAATAATCTCATATGGAAGCGAATCATGAACCTCATATAATTGTATAAAATCACATTTTAAGTGAACATAAAATATTAGTTTCCCGTAGAATCCTTGCAAAGCTTTAAAACTCTTTTAGAAACTAATTCTTTTTGCTAAACTTGAAAGAATCTTCATAATTAAAATTCTCACTTAAGATAAAAGGAGCAAGTCTTGAGCTTAAGAGATTTATGTGATATTTTAGAATCATAAACATGCTATGCAACCTCATTTTAATCTTGTCATTATAAGGTGATAACTTGGAATTATAAACATGTAATGCAAATTCATTTCTTTATCTTTAAGATTTAAGGTGATGACTTGAAAATTAAACATGATGCAAGAGCTTGAAATATAAACATGATGCAAGAAGCTGAAGCGGCGTAGCAAGGACCAAGTGGAGGGAGAAGAGAATCTTAAGAAGGAGCGGCGTAATCCGCACTGGACCGGTGAAGGGAGAAGAGAATTATTATTACATCTTTTTAAGCTCCAATCTCAAGACTTCTTAAAGAATTAATTCTTTAACTCCAATAATCTTATTTCTTTGCTTGTGATACTTGGGTAAGTCTTTGAGCTCTAGGATCTTTAGGTGATGACATAAAAATAAACATGTCATGCGTTGATTCTTTTAGCCATTATAAAATAAAGTGAGAACATAAAATAAATATGAGATGCAACTTCTTTATTATCTTTAGAGATTAAGTGACAACATGAAATATAAACATGAAATGCAAGCTTGGAAATTTAAACATGAGTATGCAAGTCCATTTATTCATTCTTGAAATTTTAGTGATGACATAGAAAGTAAACATGATTATGCAAGGCATAAACTTAAACATGGATGCAAGTTCATTTGATTTCTTTACTAGAGCTCCTTCAAGACTTTATATAAATACAAATTCAATATATATATTTTAACAAGACAAAGTGAGAAATACATCTTTCAAATTCTAAACTCAAAATCATAAAATCATCATAAAAATATCATTCTTTAAAGTTTTGCATCAAGTGGAACTTTCAAGCTTTAGAGGCCTAACTTGTGATGGATTCACAACCCACCTTCAAGGTCCTCATCATCAAGCCATCATCTTAGTCCCACCTAGGCCATATGGCTGAATTGGTTAAACAAAAAGGAAGAAGAAAACCAAATGGAAAAACTAGAGAAGATTCATGAAATCATCATTTTGAACCAAGAACAACACTTAGCAAAACATAGAAATAAACTTAAAAACAACTCCCTACCTAATCTGATTTGAAGGAAAGGAAGAGAACTTGGTTTCTTGGAGTGAAATGAAAGAAAATATTCTTGAAAGGTTGAAGAAAGAATTTCAGCCAAGGGGGAAGAAAGAAAGAAAGTTTGAGCTTAGGAAAAACTTGAAGTTGTGAAATTTTGAGCAAGTCTCTAATGACTTCTAAGCATGCCTATTTATAGAAGAATTCAAGCTCATAAATGGACAAGAGGAGAAGGAAAATCTGATTCAATTTGAGGAGGAGACAAGGAAGGAAAAATCATCTTGTTTGGTGGCTTAAAACATGGGATCATGTTTCAAAGTTCCTTGTTTTATGGTGATTTTTGGCATTATGTTTTAGTGCATTATTCAGCCATAATCTCATGTAACGGGGACGAGGTAGGGAGTAATCGGAATCCGGCAGGCACAAGGAGCGGCTCCTGCCTCCAAGAGGAGGGGTACATGAATGAACCGATTACACACCCGAATGAGAGGGATCCTAAGTCCTATAGGTATGGGACTATACAGTTAAGGAGGGCTTATATGAATTGATTGGTACTACCTATGCCACAAAGATGCATCTTTCTTCGGTAGCCTATCAGGAAGAACTTCATAGTTAAGCGTGCTTGACTTGGGGTAATTTTAGGATGGGTGACCTCCTGGAAGTTTTCCTAGGAAGCGTGTGAGTGAGGACAAAGCACTGAAAGACAGTGTTGGTTTGTGGGGAAGGTGGTAATCATGAAGCACGGATGTTCAAATGATCTCAAGCCTGCACCTCTCCGGTACGTGTGGTTCGGGACGAACCAAGCGGAAGTTGGTGGGCATGTAACGGGGACGAGGTAGGGAGTGGTCGCGTGCGAGAAGGCACGGACAAGGAGCGGGCCTCCAAGCGGAGGGGTACATGAATGAACGATTAACACCGAATGAGAGGATCCTAAGTCTGTATAGGTATGGGACTATACAGTTAAGGTAGGGCTTATATGAATTGATTGGTACTACCTATGCCACAAAGATGCATCTTTCTTTCGGTAGCCTCACGGAAGAACTCCATAGTTAAGCGTGCTTGACTTGGGGTAATTTTAGGATGGGTGACCTCCTGGGAAGTTTTCCTAGGAAGCGTGTGAGTGAGGACAAAGCACAAGCTGAAAAGACCCGTGTTGGTTTGTGGGGGATCGGTAATCCATAAAGCGCAGATGTACAATGGGCACTTATGATTAGATGAACTCATTTCAAGTCCACCATCATCATTATAAGGCTAGAATGGCATTCTTGAAATGCCTCCATTTTCTAAAACTTTATGTAAAAATACTTGGGCAAGTCTTTGAGCTCTAGAATATTTAAGTGATGGCATAAACTTAAACATGTTATGCACTTGTTTTACTCTTCATTATAAAATAAAGTGAGAGCATAAAATAAATATGAGATGCAACCTCATTATTATCTTTAAAGATTAAGTGATGACTTGAAATATAGACATGAAATGCAAGCTTGGAAACTTAAACATGATAATGCAAGTTCATTTAGTTATTATTGGGAGTTTAGTGATGGCATCAAAATAAACATGCTATGCAAGGCATAAACATAAACATAGATGCAACTCATTTTATCTTAACTAGAGCTCTTACAAGACTTTAGAGGAACATTATAACCTTAACCCAATGTGTATCTTAACCACATAAAGTGAGCTTTAGAGTTCTTAGCACCAAGTCTTCAAAGAAGTCTTTGGTTTTGAACTTCATCATCAAGCTCAAGAAAATGGACACAAAACTCAACACTTTGTCTAAACAAGCATGCAAAGAACTAAGTCATATTCTTTATTTTATTGCTCATGGGCTTCAATCTAGAGTAAAACTCTTAGAACGGAACCAACTTTAAGGTTGGCAAGGGTAAGCTTAGAGCTCTTTGAAAACATAGGATTAATTTTCTTAACAAATCTTTTAGTGATCTACTTAACATTTTTATCAAACTTTGTTCAAAGGAAGGAAGGAAACGAAACTTTGGCAAGGGAAAGGAAAGGAAAAATCAAAACTTGAACAAGGAAAAAAGGAAAAGAAACCAAAAGCATATATGGTCCAAGACCAAGTTTTTCAAGCTTTAGAGGTTTCTCACATGGCATCACAAGTCCATTATCTTGAAACCTCATCATCAAGCCAAAGTTTTTCTCAACCCAAGGCCCTAAGGTTGAAATGAAGAAAGGAAAAGGAAAGCTTTGAAAACCAAGAGAAAAACTAGAACTTTTCTTAAAGAAAGTAAGGAAAACTTTGAAATAAAACCCCTACCTAAAGAAGTCTTTGAAAAGGATGAAAGAAAGCTTGATCCTTGAAGAAATGAGAAGACAAAATCTTCTTGAAGGAGGATATAGGTTCGGCCAAAGGGGAGAAGTCAAGGAAGATGATTTTTCCTTGAGAAAGCAAGCTTAGAAATGGAAAGATTAAGTTTTTGAGAGGTGGTTTGAGGTAAGGGAGTGGTGGTTTAAGGTGGTTTGTGGTGGTGGGAAGGTTTCTTTGAGGGAGGAAAAGAAGAGCAAGATGAAGAGAAATTGAGAGCAAATAAAAGAAAATGCAAGAAAGCTTAAACTTGGCAATGCTCCTAAAGTGTAACCAAGTTCTTCAAGGCTTGGTATTTATAGAAAAATGAAACTTTGAGGCTGATTTGAAGAGGAAGAGGCTGACGGTTCTCTTGGCCAAAGGGAGGAAAAATATCTTCAAAAACTTGTCATTCAAAGGCATGGTTGAAAGCATGGCTAGGTATGGTCAAGGTATGGCTTAAGGCATGGCCCTTGGAGTGAAATAAAATCAACATGTGACACTTCTTCAAGGGTATGTATTCGACCAGATTTCCAACCAAGGGGAGAAAGATGATTTGTTCATGTAATTGTGGTTTAGTGATGTGTTTAGTTGTTTCTTTGATTAATGTTTTGATTAGGAGTTTGTAAGAAAGTGTTTAGCTGAGGTAATGGCTAATTTAGGTTGTCAAGACTTGATTAGGAGAGTGTTCTTGCTAGATTAACAATTTAAAACCATTTCTTAGTCAAATGAGGTATGGGCACAATTCCTTAATTTAAGAAATTGGAAGAGAAAACACTATTCAAGATTCCATGACTAGGAATCTTGAATTAAAGAATGTAATTAGAGTTTAAGTAAGCAATCTTAGGTTCTAATTAACCTTAATAAATTATTTTGACTATAGATTAATTATCGAAATAAATTAATCTTTGATTAGAGCCTAATATTGCTTAGGTTTGCTTAATTACATCATTAGGCTCATTGTACACTATTCTAGGGGCAAAATGGTAATTTTGCACTAAACTCTTGGACTTGGGCTCAACTAAACATCAAAAACCACTCATAAACATCATTTCAAACTTTTGAAAAGTTTAGGCTAAAACGGCACCTTTACTTGCGTAAAACACTATAGGAGTATTTTGGTCATTTTGAGCTGAAAATTTGAAAACGAGATTTCACCTTGAATATCAAACATAACAAGTTATAATCCCTTTCAAACATTGAATTGACCCATTCGAGGACTCGGTCAACTTCCTAAAATTAGGAGTAAAATGACCTTAGGGGCATTTTGGTCATTTGTACTCAATCCAGAAAAAAAAAAAAGGACGTTACAACATAAGTGTGTATTAAAGAGAAAGAAATAATCACAAAGAGATAAGGTACAAACAGATCTTTAGACATCTCTGAACTTATATGATCATTTGTGGCTTATTTTTTCCTGTTTCATGGAATGATCAACAATATTTTCTTTTATTCATAGACAATTTTTAAGTTATGGATGCCTTTATCTCATCTATGAGAAGTCTAAATCACTGGACATGTTGAAGGCATTTAAGGATTAGATAGAAAATCAAGGTAAAAGTATTATGACTATCAAATCTTACCATGGTAGTTAATACTATGGTAGATATGATGGATAATGTGAATGAACAATTTCCAAAACCATTTTTCAAATTCTTGGAGGAATATAGTGTCGTCTCATAGTATACCATGTTGGATGCTATTTTAGCATAAATAGTGTTGGCTAGAGGCAAAAAGGAACATTAGAAATACGGTACAAAGTATGATCAGTCATAGTATCCTACCAATATCACTGAGAAAAGGCATTAAAAGTTCCTCCAATATCCTTAATAGGGTTCCAATCAATGTAGTGACCCAAACTCCTCATGAATTATGGACTAGCAAAATTTCTAGTATAAAGAATTTATACATTTGGGGTTGTCCAATTGAGACAAGGCCTTATAGGCCAACTAAGAGAAACTAGACTCAAGAATGGCCTGTTGCTACTTAGTTGGATACTTTGTATGGTTTCAAGGATAGTCTTATTGTTAACTCCAAAACCCTTTAGAAAGCTATTGTGGCATATTTTTTAAATGACAACAAAGAAAATTTCATTAAAATTTTTTGAAGAAAGAACTAATAGTTTGCTTGACTTTATGTACTATGGAACTATTCTCACATACATAAATTCATTTCGTGATATTTTTTTCACAATATCATGTTTTAACATGATTAAAATCTCATTCAAAGAGATTCAGTATCTTAAGAATGTGAAAAATTGTTTAGAAAGTGAATCACAATGTGTAAGAGACATGTAAAAGCAAGATAGAGCATCAAAAACTAAGTCTGGGTCTTCAAAAGTGATTCGTATCTTTAAAAAGTGCTATATCTAGATGAGAAAGTGATTTCTCATAATCATATCAAGCATATCATCATTAATCACTCCTGTTATCATCTTTGAAGAATGTCAACCTTATCAGCAAATCTTTATCAACCTCAGAGATGTTAGAAGATAAACGAAAGGTACAAAAAAGCATAGAACTACATCAGAAAGCAACATATACATCAGAAACTACACTTGGTCGACAGAAACTAAATGGAATTTGAATTTCAAATGAAGTCAACAACTCAGAAAGTATTGATAGTGACATATCAATCTTATGCTTGGATATTCACAACCTTCTAGATGATCTTTACATGAAGAAAATTTCAGAAACCACGTTTAGAATATAGAATTAGTTTCTGAAGCTTTGTTTAGAAACCATTGTCAACGTTTTTGTACTAACATGGACAGTCCTGACACACCTCAACCTACATTTCTAGAAGGCTAATCCTAGGACATAAAAAGGATTATCAACACGTGTCTAGAGGAAGAAAGATTAAGGGATAAAGTCCATTTCAAAATCCAAGTATAAAAGGAAGAAACCTTCAAACTTGAAAGAACTTTTGCACTCACAACAATGAAACTCTCTTATACTTTTTGAAGTTCATATCTTAGATTTTAGTTTCTGAATAGAAAAAAAATCTTCTTTCTTGTACATCTTAGCAAATATTCTTCTTAGGAAGATTAGAAAGAAGTTTCTAAGTCATTTCCTTGAACATTATAATATCTTAGAAAACTTAAGTGTTTCTCTTAGAGTGGTTACACACCAAACCTTATCACTCTTAATAGCCTGATCCAGTAGTGATTAAAGTGAGATTAACTTAGAGAGGTTAGGACAAAACTACTTGTAAGTAAGAGTAAAATGTACCTAGCTCACTAGAGATAGCTTGAGAAAGCTATTCAAAGAATATCTTACTTTCTCAAGTTAAGAAACACTACAAAAGCAAGAATACTAAGGGTTTTTCTATGGAAACTAATTGTATCGACAAGTTTACCGACGGGTACATGGGCATTGATTTGTTGGCCATTGATAAATATTACCGCAGTTATGTAAACTAGTCGATAATTTTCTACGCGTGTAAACAGGTATTAAAATATGTAATTATCAGTACAATTAGATTAAAGGCGTCACGTAGTTGTCAGATAAATAATATTCCTGATGCCAAATTTAATTTTACCGATAGGTATTTAAATAAATAAAATAATTTTATATTAATTTTTACCGATAGTTTTACTAACAAGTAATTTTTATTTTTAAAAAATTTATTTTTAGAATATGACTTATTCCTGACGGTCTTACCGTTGGTAAAGAATTAATAATTTTTTTATTTTTGATATAACTATGGATTTATCGGTATTTTATTATTTATTTATTTATTTATATAATAACCTAATTATCAATTAAAGTTATATTAAATAAGAAAATAATAAAATAAACAAATTAAACTGATTAAATAAAATACCAAAGTATCACAATAAAATATCTACAAATTGCAATAAATGTAAAAAAAATTCAAAATGACAAAAAATGAAGCTAGATAAAAACTAGCTAAACTCCTAGTCATCGTCGGCGGCATCATCATCATCTGAACCATCATCATCATTTGCACCATCGACAATGAGTGGCCCTAAAAAATAGAAGAGAGTAGGATCTAGGGGAGCTTCTTGCCAAAGCCAGAAGCTGAAGGATCCTGAAGCTTGCATGTCTCGAAAGAAGGTTATCACATCAGCAATGATCTTTTCCTATCTTCAGAACTTAGCCTTCTCTTTCTTTGCCTTCTCCTGATTCCCGCTCCAAGGAGAGCTTAAGCTCTCGGATCTCCCTTAGCTCCTGCTCCATAGCCGCCCATCCTCCGCTCTTGGAGCTCCTGAAGGCCTGTGTTGTGGTGCTAGATCAAATATGCCTGCTCCTATAGCTCCTGTTTGAGGGCATGCACACGCTCCCTCAGGGTATCATCCCCATAGCTGACCTAGTGGCGGAGGATGGGGATCTACTCTCAAGGTAGTACCGCATCCCATATATGTGACCCTTGTAAGGGTTGCTAACCATCTGGGCCAGACATCCTCCTTGTTTAGAGGAGGAGGGATGTCAGCATAGGCCCAGGCTGAGCTACTTGGGTTTGGTATTGGGTTTGTGCCTACTCCTAGAGGTCTATAAACTCACACTATAAAGGGAAAAAGATAAAGCACATTATAAGTAATAATTATGACATAAAAGTGAAAATAATAATAAAAATTAAGTGAAGATGTATCTAAATTTAAACTTACATAGGTTGCCTCTGAGCGAAGGTCTATCAAGACCTCTCCAAACTCTCCCCGCTACTCACCCTTTTGGGTGTAGGTCTCTCGAAATAGCTCACCCTATGTCGAAGGCGTCTTAACTTCCTCGCCCTCACAAATAAGCACAATAAAGTCATAAAAATATAGTATTTGCCATAATTCAAATATAGTAAATGTTATTATTAAATGTAGAAAGGTTAATGAATTAAGAAATGCTTCCGGGTCCCTCCTAGGTGTTCGACCCACCTATGTGCAACGACCCGCCTTCTGTAAGGCTCAGTTTGTCTTTTCCTTGTTCGACCTATCCTTGAAGGTCGGGTCATGGCCCAGTGGCGCCGCAGCTCACTAAGGGTGGCATCATTTAGCCATGCTGTTCATGTGTTCCTTAAAGATATCATGAAACATATGATACATTTGTTTGGAGGACCTAATCCTCCAAGCCCTCTTAACTGTGGGCTCATGCTCGGATAGAATTTAGAAAGTCTTCTACATACACAAATTCACAACACATAATTGATTATATATAAGCATATAATTAAATAATATAAACACATATTTTAACAAAAGCAAATAAATCATAGAATTACCTTCCACTCCTTCCACCACAACTCCTTGACATCTTTTGGGATGTTGGTCCAAGTGGCACAACTGGTTATACCAACTATGGATAACCTCTCTGATCTTGTGGTGAACCTCAGCAAACAAATCAAAACTATTACATAGAATTGATCAAATAAATAAAAAACAATACAAATATTTTAAATATCATAGGCAATTTAAAATTAGAATGTAATAAAAAAAACCATGTTTAAACTTACCCATCTTTCCTGGGCCTATCTGGCAAAGTGGTCTACCATTAGGCCCAAGTGGCCTACCATATGGGCCGAAGGACCTCTTACCCATGTCCTGAACCTCTGACCCACTTGACGAGGAGTTAAGGCAGTGGTAGGGCTGGGGACAGGTTACTAATGCGGGTGGGTTGTGAGTGTGAATACGGGGAGGTGGGCGGCCAACATACCAAGGGTAGGCATCATCCTGAAAGCTAGGTGATGGTGGCATGGATTGAGGTGGAGGTGGTAGAAGGGAAAGTAGTGGAGGTGGTGGAAGGGATGGTGGAGAGGTAGGGGGAAGGGCGATGGCTGGGGTGGTGGGTAACTGAACCTTTAAAGTCGGCTTCTACCTACCAGCCATGCTAAAACAATTAAAATGTCCATAAAAAAGCATAAATTAAATCGGGAAATTTCAAATAATTTCATAATAATATTGCATGTAATATTGAATGCCTTAGTTAATCTAAACGTGTAGGGCTATTTTCATCATCACTTTGTTGTTGATCATTATCTGAATCATCGGCACTACTATCGCTTTTTTCATCTTCGTGATTTCTCATTGGGTAGTTACTTGTGCATTAAATTATGTCAACTTCCTTAGTAATCAATCTTTAATTCCTTCAACCCACGTTTCAAAACTAATTTTTTAGCTTGATAAAAATCTTTTGGAATTACATCGGGATTCGGACTTAGCTCACTTAGTGCAGCCCACTAGTCAAAAGAACTTTGGCCTTCATTCCCTTCAGACTTAATGCTTAACATTCGAACTACTAGTGACAACTCAGAGTGCACACGATCTTCCAATAAAGGTTGATTGGGGCCTACAGGAGACTATAAAACCGAGCAACATCTTGGTTGGGCTCCATGACTAAGGGTTGGGAATAACAGCAAGCAAATGACAGCGCATCAAACACCATCTCTTCATGTCTAACCAAGTTATCCTCCCACATCACATTACTCACATTGTGCTAAGTTACATGGATCCCACAGAACTACTTCTAGTTTGAAACATACCTACTTGATTCCGTGATTAACTACCTCCCCATACTCGTCCAAACCCAATAGTCAGGTATGAATCCCCACTTGTAGAAATGAACCCTTATTGTGTCATCATCTAAATACTTCATACATTTGCACCTATTACATGGGCACCTAACTTTTGCTTCATTAATGAACTATTGTGTTTGACATACCATATTCATAAATTCTTTAACACCACTATAAAATTCTGATTTAATCCCCCTCTATTAGGATGCAATCTATCATACATCCATCACCAATTTGAAGGTAACATTGCACTTGTGATTAACCCTAGACCCTGCAATTTGTAAAGACTTCAAATTATTACTTTCAAATATAAATTCAATTACTATTTAAATTTTTAGTACAACTACTTTTAATCTTATTCCCTTAACAAATATTTGACAAAATTTCGACATTCAAATATTTCTTTTAATTAGTCTTTAAAACACATTCAATGGTCTTTAAGTTTTATTTATATTATTACTTTCAAACCAAGTCAATTGGCTTTGAAGTTTTTTTTAATACAATTACTTTTATTTAATCTTTTTCTCCTAAAAAAAATTTAGAAAAATTTCGACAACATCTCCTATTAAATTAGGAGCTTTTGTCATCGGATATTTCTTTTAATTGGTCATTAAAACGTATTCAATTGTCTTTAAGTTTTATTTATATTATTACTTTCACACAAATTCAATTGGCTTTTAAGTTTTTTTAATATAATTACTTTTATTTAATCTTTTTTCCTAAAAAGTTTTAGGAAAATTTCGACAGCATCTCATCTTAAATTAAAAGTTTCCATCATCAGATATATTTTTTAATTGGTCTTTAAGTTTTATTTATATTATTACTTTCACACAAATTCAATTAGCTTTTATGTTTTTTTTGATATAATTACTTTTATTTAATCTTTTTTCTTCAAAAAATTTTAGGAAAATTTAAAGCATCCCCTTAAATTAGGAGCTTTCGTCGTCAAATATTTCTTTTAATTGGTCTTTAAAATATATTCAATTAGTTTTTAAGTTTTATTTAAATTATTACTTTCAAACAAATTCAATTGACTTTTAAGTTTTTTTAATACAATTACTTTTATTTAATCTTTTTTCCTAAAAAGTTTAGGAAAATTTTGGCAGCATTTCCTCATAAATTAGGAGCTTCCGTCATTAGATATTTCTTTTAATTATTCTTTAAAACACATTTAATTGGTCTTTAAGTTTTATTTATATTATTACTTTCACACAAATTCAATTGGCTTTTAAGTTTTTTTTAATACAATTACGTTTATTTAATTCTTTCGTAAAAAATTTTAGGAAAATTTCAATAGCATCTCCTCTAAAATTAAGAGCTTTCATTGTCAAATATTTCCTTTAATTGGTCTTTAAAACACATTTAATTGGTCTTTAAGTTTTATTTAAATTATTATTTTCAAACAAATTCAATTGGCTTTTAAGTTTTTTAGTAAGTTACTTTTATTTAATCTATTATTTCAAAAAAAATTAACAAAATTTCGCAGTATTTCCCCTTAAATTAGGAGCTTCCAATCATTAGATATTTCAGTCAATTCAATAATTATAGATATTATTATAAAGATAAAAAAAATAGATTAGTGAAACAGTTACATTTTAATAATTATATACAATTCACATAATCCTAAAAAATGTTCTATTGTGCATCCCTTATAACTCCACAACATGCATCCTACAATCTCTCCAAACACAAAGAATCCAAGTGAAGAATGCAAACAAGTCAAGAAAGAACCTCTATGCCCTTCCCCTAGTCATGCAATCCTCATTTCCTATAACTTTATCCTAGAAAACATAAGTCTCTATATATCCTACATACATATTAAACCATTAAATCATATAAATAACAAGAATTTAGTTACTAACCTCTATAGTAATGAAAAAATCGCACAATGTGGGAAAGCTATCTTGTCTGACTAAATCCAAACCTGAAAATCCAAAATAAAAAATTTAACTTAACACATTTTTATACATAGCAAACATAAAATAAAATAACAAATTAGAGTGACACACGCTTTCAATGTCTAACACCTCATTGTCACCCTCAAACACAACTAATACAACTCCTACATTAACAAAATAACAACAATAATTACTCTCAAATGCAATAAAATACAACACTATGGGCACCCATAAATGAACGGAAAAACTACACTAAATAAAAAAAACTAAACTAATTAAAATGCTCACCAAAGCTTCTAGATCACAATGGTGGTCTCTCTCTCGGAGCACGGTGGCGGCACACGTGGCCAAGAAAACGGCAACAATGAAGGGTTTAGAGAGGTAAGTGAAGAAAGAGAGGGAAAATGTAATAGGGAAAAAGAAAGCGTTCCAATGTGAAATAAATGCGGGTTACCAGTGGATAATAAATTAATAAAGCGTGCGTTTCTTATCACACTTATTACCAATGGGTATGCAGGCATTAGAAAGTTGCGCGCCAACATACCAAATTTTCAAATACCCATTGGTAAACGCATTGGTAATTAAAATAAAATAAAATAAAATATTCATTAGTAAAATCGTCAATAATTTGGAGAAAAATAAAAAATTAAAATTAATAAAACTATCATCGATGTACTTGACGGTAACTTTTAATGAAAATAAAATGAAACATAAAATAAAATTACCCATCAATATACCTCTCGTAATTTAGTTGAAAAATAAACAAGAATAAAATTAATAAAATAACCGATACGCCATTGGTAACATTTATTAAAAATATAATGTAAAATAAAATAAAATTATCATCGGTAAACAACAGTAAACCTATCAATAACACGTGCGCCTTATGGCCCATATTGGCACCATCATTCCGACGATATTTGTAACATCCTCTCAAGTACAACATCATCCTTAAGTCATGACATTATACTTAGGAGTTGTTACTTATAAATTAGCGGATCTTTCTTAATTATTTGTAGCAAGATTGATTGAATCGTGAAGTAACTAATCCTGATTCTATTAAAATATATACCAAAGAAACAAACATTTACTAATTACAAGATTGAGTACAAAAGGAAGCTCTCCTATGAGTTTCAATACACATATGATCTCTATTATATTTCAGACATACCATATGACTAAGTACAATCGATATAAGCTTCAGCCTTAAACTCCCAAATCCGATTTCCTTTCATCCAGTAGCCTCTTTGTTCTCTAGATCAACCTGGAGATGACACGAGAACACAAACACATACAGGTGAGAATTATAAAATTCTCAGTAGGGCATCCCCAAAACATATACTAAAATCCATGTCATCGTCATCGTCCAGCCACTTCGATTTATTAAGAAAAAATGTGATCATGCAACTTATATTAAAGACTCATTTTAGAGTTCAAAACCATCCTTTCGAAGTGGGTTTCTTTTTAGTATTCAGTCACTTAATGCACATATATCAAAATGTTCTAACAAATAGTAAATCATCCTAAACAATTCAGAATAACATGAGTATGCATATGATAAATGCAATGAAATTATCTCAAAGTGACCTGGTTTCACTTATGGCCATAGAACTCAACTTGATGCATTTTTTTTCATTTACATAGGAAAGACTTAATTTATACACATAGTATTTATAGTGGATTACACTACATAAGGAAAATAGACTACTTATCAACTGATCTTATTCCTATACGTGATCATTAGACTTCATTTTTTACTCTTCAGAATCACACATAGATCTATTCCTAGCCGATACGTCTACCGACTCATAATATCTTTAGGGAAGTTCCTCTTTTTGCCTTCCCGTTTCTCTACGGAAGTTTCTCTTTTGCCTTCCCTTTTCTCTAACATAAGTCTTGTTTTTGTTTTGTCCTATGTCAGAACATGCACAAATTGAAGTTCACACATTCTCTTTTCTCACATAATTGCATTATGCAGTTTCCTTTCTCAAATGCATGCACAAGCCACATATAGGCATTCATTCACAATGTAATTCTTATTCATTCCTCATAAATCACTCTTTAAAGTACAGTGCATGCATTTATACTCATCATACTTGAATCAAAAGTCATTTTACTTTCAAATCAAGGATTTGGTTTACTTCAGCACATTGAAAGAATTTTAATTCAAATAGGATTTATTTTGCCTACCAAATGGTCAATTCCAAGTCCCCAAAAATTATCCATGACACCTCAATGTGTCCTCAAAGTCCTGTAAAATTTTCAGAGCAAAAAGAGTTCTTTAAATATGTTAACAAAATTCTACAAGTTTGGTGATCAGAACCACTTAACCTACTAAGAACCAGAATCTCATAATTTTTAACTCTAGCAAATAATTGAATCAATTCAGAATAAAAATCATGGTTGCACTTCAAGATGCTTCCAATACCCTATAAAAATTTCAAAGGAAAAATCAATCGTTTGCTATAGTAACAAAGGGGTTGTTTGGAAGTATTTTTGTTCTTAAATTTTTTAAAACTTTTAGAAAACAAGTTTCAATTCAATTTTAAAAACAAAAAAATAGAAAAACTTTTGGTAATTTAACTTCAAAAACAGTTTTTTAATGATAAAAAACAAAAAATCTATTTGGATAATTATTTTAAAAAACAACTTTTAAAACTAATAAAATAAAAAACTGCTTGGCAAATTGCATTACTATAAATGACAAATTTTAACTATTATGTTTTATAGATAATATTTTTCATACATACTTAATAAATAAAATCTTAATACAACTTGCTATTCTAAAAATAGTATTAACACAACTTGATGTTAATTTACATTTATCAATTCATTTATAAGTTATGCATGATTTTCTTTTAACCACATCCAATTTACAATTTGGTCACGATATCTTGTCATTTCCCTTGAGCTTTCATGAGTCAATCTTATTGTGTTGTCCCTATTAGAATTCACATATACATTTATATTATCATTCATAGCTCTAACGTGAGACGGATCATTTTCCTTTCATTCTCTAAACAATTTCTCGTATTCTCCATTTACGCACATAGTTATGAATTACACAGTATGCTATGACAATAAGACATTGCCTATAAGGCTTACATGATGACATTCGCCTTAAAATGGGAAATCTTGCTTTCAAAACTCCAAAACATAATAAAGCTTATGCTTTGCTCATTTAATAAATGATTTACTACAATGAATTGATCTATTTATAAACAGGTTAACTAATTTCCTTCCTTGTTTAGAGGCAAATTGTACAACTAACTTGCCAGCCTTATGTAGGATCTATTTATTGACGAAACCATTGGAAAATATTAGCATTAACTACTCTCATTTTTCACACATATATACCAAATATCATACGTGAATTGATATAAGACTTGAGCTCCAACTTATTATGTTCCTTTTTGTGATTCAAATATCATAATGTGTGAACTAGGAAACAAAAAACATTTTTGCAACTTGCCTATAAGTTCTGTAAACATGCAAGAATATAACAATATGAAAGAAATCAGCCTACTAGAGGCACAAGTCATTCCCTCCATATAATTAAAGAAAAAAAAATGCTTAAATTTTTTTTTAAATAGAGATAGGTATTGAAACTCCAATGAAGATTCAATTTCAATACGTTAGAGTTAGGCATCGATACTACAATGAAAACTCAATAAGTGGATTGCAACATCCAAGGTCGTAGCAACCATGTTAAAACAGATGCAAGCATTATGTTAAAGATCAATTCAGAAATTGTCGAACATATTTCAAGTCAGCAAAATGTATAATCTAAAGCACCAAAGGAAGGGATAATTACAAGCTGTAATTAATTAAACATTAATCAACAGCCATAAGCCAAAAGAACTAGAAATAGTAAATCAGAATATCCATCTTTCTTATTGAGAAGTTCTCATCTTTGATATTTTTTACCATTCTTCACTGCCTCCTCAAGTATTTCCACTGCTTCTATATACGAAATTCTAATGAAGGGTGTGGAAGCAACCATTTTCAAACGATCAATGCAACCTTTGTCAAACTTGTCAGCTATAAATTCCATATCTTCAAGACGGTTGTCAAGTAACCATTGACACATGAATTTCACATATGCCTCGGCATAGTTCATATCATCCTACATGATAAAGCAAAACAGCAAACATAGATATTTCCTGCCAAATGAAGCACAAGTGCCTATGCCTAACATGGGAAGAGCACGAGGGAATATAAACTAAACAGGGAACCTTTTTAGAGGGAATATATGTGTGGATTTATATAAACCAAACAATTTGAGCATCATATATAGCAGCTTTATCAAATTTATCATTGAAATTTGTTCATCATATATACCTAAGCCAAACAATAATGAGCATCATATTTTTCTTTTTGAGCATCAATTATTCAAGATCAAAAACTCTGAGCATCATAGTTAAGCATCATATTTTTCTTTTATTCAAGATCAAAAACTCAAGCTCCTTGTGAATCAACCCATGCCTTTGTACAATCTATTAGAGATATGTACAATGTGAGTTTAGTAACTTACTACTTAGTTCCTTTGTACTTATAAAATCATGGTTGAAGTTATACTAAATTTTACAGAACACTATTACAACTACAATTAGAATTACAAACCACGATGAATCAATCCAGATTGTCAACAACAACAACAACAATTACAATTATACAATATAAACCACGTTGAATCAATCCAGATTGTCAATATGCAGAACACTATTTCCTTTAAATACTTAGCAATATTCAGTATACATCATTTTTACTACTTTCAACTCACAAAAAACCAAAACCCACAAGACACACAACCTGTATAGAGTAAAAGAAGAGGCTAGAGTAAAAATGAAGAAAAGCGAGAAAGAGAAAGAAAGAGGGAGGGACTTGGCGGTGGAGGACGCGAAGGACGGCGTGGGCGTGGGTGGTGGGGCTAGGCGTGGGGTCTCCGAGTGCGGTCTGGGGCGTGGGGTCTCCGAGCCCGAACCTGGGGCGTGCGTGGCGGGCTGGGTGGTGGGATCTGGGGCGTGCGTGGTGGGCTGGGTGCGGGTCTTGGTCGTGACGAGCTTCGTCACGGAGGAGCTTGCTTAGTGGTGGAGCTTCGCGGATGAGCTTGGTTCACGGACGAGCTTCGTCGATGAGCTTCGCGAAGGGGTTGCCTGGGTCGCGAGGGGTGGCTGGGTCGCGAAAGAGGGTAAGGGTCGCTCGCCCCTCCGACGGATGCGGCCTACCTTGGGCGGTAGATGGGTGGCGGTGAGGAGCTCTCTAAAGTGACCAAAGAGAGAGTTGTGATGCTGAGATAATAGCCAAAATGAACAAACCGGGAGCCACAAGATTCGAAGGGAAGAAGAAAATAGAAGTTCAACAAAATTGCAATTATGCCACCGCGTTTTCACTCATCTGCAAAATAATAACACAACAAAACAACTTAAAACTGTTTTTGTGTTTTAGTTTTTAAAATGCAAATGTTGGTTTTCAATTTTTAAAAACAAGTTTTACAAAATAAACAACCAAACAATTTCTTTTGATTTTTTGTTTTTAAAACTCAAAAACAATTTTAAAACACACCAACCAAACAACACCAAAATTAGACAAATTCCTAGCTTCATTCCAACAACAAGCAATATAAGTACACTTTCGGTTCTTGATTTTTTTAAGACGGTATGAATCACAAACAGAGATCAAGAAAATTTGTGGAACTAACCTAGGATATAGCTTCAACATATAATTTTTGTAGCTCATAAAAATACCCATAATTACACCAGAAAATTCATGAAAAATCTCCGTGATCAATCTGAGAATCCAGCATTCCAAATCAAAATCTCTTTTGATAAAAATGATTTTTCCAAAACATTAGACCACTCCACCAATGCAATTACATATATATCTATGTGAAATCATACATTAGAACTAGAAAATTCAAAATTCCAAGAGGTGAAAATCTAGAAAAACAAAATCACAACAAACAAGAACACAAAACCTTACTTTGAAAGCTTTAGAGCCTTATAACTCACAGAAGGCTCCAAATGGTTTCTCTTCACTTCAAGGCCACCAAATCAACCCCAAACCCTTCCCTAATCAGTGAGGCATGAGATAGCAAGGTGAGGCTTCATGAGGAATTGAGATTTCAATCGGTTAGATTTGTAGGTATTGATGAGCAGAATAAGTTTTGTGAAGGGAGTTTGTGAGTTTATTAAGTATAGGATAGGAGTTTGGAAGTTTAAATCATGTTTCAAGCTTTTAGAGGAAGTAAAAATGGAGAATGCTTGTTTCTTTTTTGCATGGCCGAGAATGAAGATGAATTTAAGAGGTTTGGTGGGTTAAAATATATATTAGATCAAATATATTAATGATGTGGTCAAAGATGTACATTTTTCTAATAATAAAAAGAAATGAATGGTTAGGATTTAATCTTGTAAAGCAAGATTAAATCTTAACCTTACACTTGGCATTAAAGGATAGACATTATCCTTTTGTAGAGATTAAGTTATCTTTCGATGTTAGAAATCGTACATTGAAATTTTAACGGTAAAACCGTACAGGGTAATCAAACATTGCCTGAAAATTAATTCCAGGTATAAAATCCTTATTTCTAACTATTTCTAACCTTAACCCTCTTTCTTCTGAGTCCAGAGCATTTCCTGGTCTCGGTGGGTTTAGCTGTCAAATGGCCGGGGGCCCACAAGGTTACTATTCACACCCAGCCCAAATTGTTTTTTTAACATCCGTTAGGCCATCGTCATTGTTGCTAAAACTTTAGATTTCTAAAATTATGACTAATAAAACTCAAATTAATTTTTAAATAACTTTTAGGATGTTATATTACCATCCACCTTAAAAAGAATTTTGCCTTCAAAATTTATTTGAAAACAATTTCAAAAGACAAATTTCATGAATCAAAAAAGGAATTCATATATAGTTCAAATAATTCAACCAAGTCCTACACGTTCCTACCTTAGATTAGATTTTTGGGTGGCGATGTCCCTTTATTACTTATGTTGGAAACCCTACTTTGGTGTTGTAGCTTTGTAGTTGGTTTTGGATACCTATCTGGACACTCCTTGATTATATGTCTTGGCTTTCACAGTGGTAGCATACATATTGTCTAGCCAAGCATGGTCTACCCCCATGGTTCCTCCCACATTTTGGGCAATCTTGTCTTGTGGTTGAATGTTGTAGTGGTTTATCCTCAGACAAATTAGGTTGAAATTGCTTCTTTGGGGCGAGGCATCCTCATATTCTTGATGTTCAGGCGCTAGTCTCTTCTTAGAATCGTCCCTAGTGGATTTGGCAATTGCTAGCTTCCTATTAAATTCCTCTACAATCCGACACTCATTCACCAAAGTAACAAAATCTTTAATCTCTAAGGGACTCACTCCTTCAATATCCTCCCGTAAACCTCCTTTATACTTCATGCACCTCCAAGCTTCATCAGGATTGCGCCGATAGATAGTAAAAGATTGGCAAAGCTCATCAAATTTTGCCATGTACTCCACTACACTCATGGATCCTTGCTTAAGTGCTATGAACTCCAGCTTCTTTGTGTTCCGATTTAATCTTTCCATTATCCAGTTGGCCATTGTGCCTTGTGCTCTCATATCGATAGCCATCTCCTGAGAGTACTTATCATGTCATTTGATTCAGCCTTCCCATTCCTAGTACGTCTCCTCTACCATTAGTTCCTAAACACACCAAACAAAGATATTGAGTTGATCAGGCTCAACACTATGCTAAGTGTGATAGCAACCAACTTCAACACCACTAAACATGCATATCTAAACCCTATATCCTATCATATAGATAAGATTCAAGGCATGACTTATCAACACTTTGGAAGCATAATCAGTCCATTCCTCACGGTCCTACAAGGATGACCCTGATACTATAATGTAACATCCTCCCAAGTACAACCTCATCCTTAAGTCATGACATCACACTCGAGAGTTGTTACTTTTTAATTAACGGACCTTTCTTAATTATTTATAGCAAGATCGATTGAATCATGAAGTAACTAATCCTGATTCTATTAAAATATATAACAAAGAAACAAACATTTATTTATTACAAGGAAGAGTACAAAAGGAAGCCTTTCTATGAGCTACAATACATATCTGGTCTCTATTATATTTACAGACATACCATATGACTAAGTACAATCGATATAAGCTTCAGCATTAAACTACTACAAATCCGATTTCCTTTCATACAATAGCCTCCTCGTTCTCTGGATCAACCTTGAGATGACACGGGAACACAAACACATAGGGGTAAGAATTATAAAATTCTCAGTAGGGCATCCCCAAAATATATACTACAATCCATATCATCACCATCGTCCTAGCCACTTCGATTTATTAAGAAAAAATATCATCATGCAACTCATATAAAAGACTCATTTTAGAGTTCAAAACCATCCTTTCAAAGTGGACTTCTTTTAGTATTCAGTCACTTAACTGAAGTGAGAATTATAAAATTCTCAATAAGTTATCCCCAAAATACATACTAAAATCCATATCATTGCCATCATCCTAGCCACTTCGATTTATTAAGAAAAAATATGATCATGCAACTCATATGAAAGACTTATTTTAGAGTTCAAAACCATCCTTTCGAAGTGGGTTTTTTTTAGTATTCAGTCACTTATTGCACATATATCAAAATGTTCGAACAAATAGTAAATCATCCTAGGCAGACAAATCAATCCCAAATGGTTTCTCTTCACTCTAATGCCACCAAATCAACCCCAAACCCTACCCTTATAGAGTGAGGTATGAGATATCAAGGTGAGGATTCATGAGGAATTGAGATTTCAATTGGTTAGATTTGCAGGTATTGATGAATAGAACAAGTTTTGTGAAGGGAGTTTGTGATTTTATTAAGTGTAAGTTACGAGTTTGGAAGTTTAAATCATGTTTAAGTTGTTAAAGGTAGTAAAAATGGAGAATGGTTGTTTCTCTTTTGCATGGCCGAGAATGAAGATGAATTTAAGAGGTTTGGTGGGTAACAATATATTAATATATCAATGATGTAGTCAATGATGTACATTTTTTAATAATAAAAAGAAATGAATGGCTAGGATTTAATCTCGTAAAGTAAGATTAAATTTTAGCCTTATACTTGGCATCGAAAGGATAGAAACTATCCTTTTGTAGAGATTAAGTTATCTTTCGGTATTAGAAATCACACACTGAAATTTTACCGAACGGCTAAAATATCGTACCGGGTAATCAAACAATGCCTGAAAATTAATTCCAAGTATAAATTCCTCATTTCTAACTATTTCTAACCTTAACCCTCTCTTTTCTTAGTCCTGGGCATTTCTTGGTCCCGGACCTAGGGTTTTGACCCGATGGCCCCACAGGGCCCGCAAGGTTATTAATCATGCCCAGCTTGAAATTTTTTTTAACATATCCATTGGGTCATCCTCATCATTGATAAAACTTAGATTTATTAAATTATGATCAATAAATCTCAAATTAATTTTTAAATAATTTTTAAGATGTTAGGTATTACCAACGTCTGGCATGCAAATTAATAATTAATCAATTAATACTGGAAAAGACGACAACCTGTGAAATACCGTCTGTAACTATCGATGAATTATGCCGTCGGTAAACTAAGATTCCCATAGTATTCTTGTAGTGAAAGTGGTTGATTAATAGAACTTAACAAGTTTGTTGAGAACTGTATGTAGGTTGTGCTTGGCCGAAGCAATATAAAATTCTTGAGTGATATCTCTCTTCTCTATCTCTTTAATTTTGTGTGTGTGATTTACTTTCTATTGTGTGAACTACTAAATTTATTCCTAATCAATTTATGAAGTTTGCTTAGTTTCTAACCACTTAGAAAGAGACTTTTTGAAGTTTATTAACTTGTAATTTTCCACTACCTTCAAGTGTAAATGTAACATCCTCCCAAGTACAACATTATCTATAGCAAGATCGATTGAATCTTGAAGTAACTAATACTGATTCTATTAAAAAATATAACAAAGAAATAAACATTTATTGATTACAAGGTCAAGTACAAAAGGAAGCTCTTCTATGAGTTTCAATACACATCTAGTCTCTATTATATTTACAGACATACAATATGACTAAGTACAATCGATATAAGCTTGAGCCTTAAACTATTGCAAATCTGATTTTCTTTCATATAGTAGCCTCCTTGTTCTCTAGATCAACCTGGAGACATACGGAGCACAAACACATAGGGGTGAGAATTATAAAATTCTAGTAGGGCATCCCCAAAACATATACTAAAATCCATGTCATCGTCATCGTCCAAGCCACTTCAGTTCATTAAGAAAAAATGTTATCATGCAACTCATATTAAAGACTCATTTTAGAGTTCAAAACCATCCTTTCGAAATAGGTTTCTTTTAGTATTCAGTCACTTAAAGCACATGTATCAAAATGTTCCAACAAATAGTAAATCATCCTGGCAGACAATTCAGAATAACATGAGTATGCATATGATAAATGCAGTGAAATTATCTCAAAGTAACCTAGTTTCACTTATGGCCATATAATTCATTTGAAAACAATTTCAAAAGACAAATTTCATATATCGAACAAGGAATTCACACATAATTCAAACAATTGAACTAAGTCCTACACATTCCTACCTTCGATCAGATTTTTGGGTGGTGATGTCCCTTCACACATATGGTGGAGACTTACTCCTGGTGTTGTGGCTTTGTAGTTCATTTTGGATACCTATCTGGACATCCCTGATTATATGTTCTAGCTTTCCACAACGATAGCATACGTATTGTCCAGCCAAGCATGGTCTACCCCCATGGTTCCTCCCACATTTTGGGCAATCTTATCTCATGGTTGAACGTTGTCGTGGTTTATCCTCGGGCAGATTAGGTTGAAATTGATTCTTTTGAAGCGAGGCATCCTCATATTCTTTTTGTTTTGGTGCCAGTCTCTTAGAATCATCCCTAGTCGATTTGGTAATTGCTAGCTTCCTATTAAATTCCTCTACAAACACTCGTTCACCAAAGTAACAAAATCTTTAATCTCTAAGGGACTCACGCCTTCAATATCCTCCCATAAACCTCCTTCATACTTCATGCACCTCTAAGCTTCATCAAGATTGTAACGATAGATAGTAGAAGATTGGCAGAGCTCGTCAAATTTTGCCATGTACTCCACTACACTCATGGATCCTTGCTTAAGTGCCATGAACTCCAGCTCCTTTGCATTCCGATTTAATCTTTCCATCATCCAGTTGGTCATTATGGCTTGTGCTCTCATATCGGCAACCATTTCCGGATAGTACTCATCATGTCGTCAATTCAGCCTTCCCGTTCCTAGTACGTCTATGGTCAACCATTAGTTCATGAACACACCAAACAAAGATATTAAGTTGATCAAGCTGAACACTATGCTAAGTGTGATAGCAACCAACTACAACACCACTAGACCGTCATGCATACCTAAACACTATATAGATAAGATTCAAGGCATGACTTATCTACACTTTAAAAGTATAATCAGTACATTTCTTAAGGTCTTACAAGGATGACCTCTTATACGATAATGTAATATCCTCCCAAGTACAACATTATCCTTAAGTCATGACATTATACTTAAGAGTTGTTATTTATAAATCAGCGAACCTTTCTTAATTATCTATAGCAAGATTGATTGAATCGTGAAGTAACTAATACTGATTCTATTAAAATATATAACAAAGAAACAAACATTAATTGATTACAACATCGAGTACAAAAGTGAGCTCTTCTATGAGCTTTAATACACATATGGTCTCTATTATATTTACTGGCATACCATATGACTAAGTATAATCGATATAAGCTTCAACCTTAAATTACGCAAATCCAATTTCCTTTCATATAGAAGCCTCCTTATAGTGGATCACACCACACAAGGGAAATAGACCGCTGGCAGGACTAGCTCATTTCTATACGTGATCATCAAACTATTTTTTTTCCTCTTTTAAATCACACATAGATCTATTCCAAGCCGATACATCTACTGACTCATAATATCTCTAGGAAAGTTCTCTTTTTGCCTTCCCTTTCACTAACATAAGTCTTATTTCTTATTTGTCCAGATGTTTGAACATGTATGATTGAAGTTCACACATTCTCTTTTCTCACATAATTACTTTATGTACTTTTCTTCTCAAATGCATGCATAAGCCACATGTAGGCATTCATTCATAATGTAATTTCAATCATGCCTAATAAATCATACTTGAACCAAAAATGTCATTACATTACCAATTCAAAACTTGCGTTCATTTCCAGCACATGGGCAGATTTTTATACTAAAGTAGCAAAATTAAGTTGCACATCAAACAACTAATTCAAAGGCTATAAAAATTCTCCATACACTTCAATGTATCCACAAGGTCCTGTAAAAATTTCAGAGCAAGAATCACTTTTTAACTATATTAACAAAATTAGAGAAATTAGTGGTTAGAGACCACGTAATCTCACCTCAAAACCAGAAATTCATAATTTTTAATCCTAGCAAATGACTGAATCAATTCAGAATAAAAATCATTGTTGAACTTTAAGATGTTTCCAATGCTCTGTAAAAATTTCAAAGGAAAAATCAATCATTTGCGATGGTAACAAAATTAGCAAAATTCAGTTTCTATTCCAACAATTTAGGCAGCACAGGTATCATTTCGGTTCATGATTTTTTTCAAGTAGTAAAAGTTTTTAACATGACCCAAGAAAAATCATGGAGTTGTCCTAAGATGTTAGCTTCAACATATAATTTTTCTAACTCATAAAAATACCTAATATTGTACTAGAAAATTCGTGAACACTAACTATCTATAATAAAACTAAAATTGCAGCAAGGTATTTTAAAACTTCTTTTGACAAAAATTTTTTTTCCACAACTCCAAACTACTCCACCTATGCAATTACATATATATCTATGTGAAATCATACATTAGAACTAGAAAATTCAAAATTACAAGAGGTGAAAATCTGGAAAAGAAAAACACAGCAAACAAGAAACAAAACCCTACTTTGAAAGCTTTAGAGCCTTTAACTCCAAATGGTTTCTTTTCACTTCAAGGCCACCAAATCTACCCCAAACCCTTCCCTAATCAATGAGGTATGAGAAATCAAGGTAAAGATTGATAAGGAATTGAGATTTCAATCGGTTAGATTTGTAGGTATTGATGAGTAGAACAAGTTTTGTGATGGGAGTTTGTGATTTTATTAAGTGTAGGTTAGGAGTTTGGAAGTTTAAATCATGTTTCAAGCTTTTAGATGAAGTAAAAATGGAGAATGGTTGTTTCTCTTTTGCATGGCTTCTCATGAAGATGAATTTAAGAGGTTTGGTGGGTTAAATATATCTTAGATTAGATATATTAATGATGTAGTCAAAGATGTACATTTTTCTAATAATAAAAAGAAATGAATGGCTAGGATTTAATCTTGTAAAGCAAGATTAAATCTTAGCCGTACACTTGGCATCAAAAGGATAGACATTATCCTTTTGTAGAGGTTAAGTTATTTTTCAGTGCTAGAAATCGCACACCAAAATTTTACCGACCGGTAAAGTACCATACCGAGTAGTCAAATATTGCCTGAAAATTAATTCCAGGTATAAAATCCTCATTTCTAACTATTTATAACCTTAATCCTCTCTTTTTAGTCTTTAGCATTTCCTGGTCCCAAATCTAGGATTTCAGCTGCCAGGCCACGGGGCTTGCAAGGTTACTATTCACACCGGCCGAAATTTTTTTTTTAACACGTCCGTTGGACCATTCTTATCGTTGCTAAAACTATCAGATTTTTTATATTATGACTAATAAAACTCAAATTAATTTTTAAATAATTTTGAGGGTGTTATATTACCGTCCATCTTAAAAAGAATTTTACCCTCAAATTTCATTTGAAAACAATTTCAAATGACAAAGTTCATAAATCAAATAAGGAATTCACACATAGTTCAAAAAATTTAACCATGTCCTTCATGTTCCTACCTTAGATTAGATTTTTGGGTGGTGACATCCCTTCAGCACTTATGGTGGAGACTCCACTCTAATGTTATGGCTTTGTAGTTTATTTTGGATACCTATCTGGACACTCCCTGATTTTATGTCCTGGCTTTCCACAATGGTAGCATACATATTGTCCAGCCAAGCATGGTCTACCCCCATGGTTCCTCCCACATTTTGGGCAATCTTATCTCTGGTTGACCATTGTTGTGGTCTATCCTAGATAGATTAGGTTGAAACTGTTTCTTTTGGGGGCATCCTTATATTCTTGATATTCAGGTGCCAGCTTCTTAGAATTACCCTAGCAGATTTGACAATTGCTAGCTTCCTATTAAATTCCTCTACAATCGACACTCATTTACCAAAGTAACATAATCTTTAATCTCTAAGGGACTCATGACTGCTTCAATATCCTCTCGTAAACCTTCTTCATACTTCATGCACCTCCAAACTTTATCAGGATTGCGTCGATAAATAGTAGAAGATTGGCAGAGCTCATCAAATTTTGCTGTCTCTACTATACTCATGGATCCTTGCTTAAGTGCCATGAACTCTAGCTCCTTTGCGTTCCGATTTAATCTTTCTATCATTCATTTGGCCATCGTGGCTTGTGCTCTCATATCGAGCCATTCCGGAGAGTACTCATCATGTCATTCGATTCAGCCTTCCCATTCCTAGTATGTCTATCGTTTACCATTAGTTCCTAAACACACCAAACAAAGATATTGAGTTGATCAGGTTCAACACTATGCTAAGTGTGATAGCAACCAACTACAACACCACTAGACTGTCATGCATACCTAAACCATATATCCTATCATATAGATAAGATTCAAGGCATGACTTATCTACACTTTGGAAGCATAATCAGTCCATTCCTCAAGGTCCTACAAGGATGAACCTTGATACCATAATGTAATTTCTTCCCAAGTACAACATCATCCTTAAGTCATGACATTATACTTAAGAGTTGTTATTTATAAATTAGCGGACCTTTCTTAATTATCTATAGGAAGATCGATTGAATCGTAAAGTAACTAATATTGATTCTATTGAAATATATAACAAAGAAACAAACATTTATTTATTACAATATCGAGTACAAAAGGAAGCTCTTCTATGTGCTTCAATACACATCTGACTCTATTATATTTATTGTCATACCATATGACTAAGTATAATTGATATAAGCTTCAGCCTTAAACTCCTGCAAATCCAATTTCCTTTCATCCAGAAGCCTCCTTATTCTTGATCAACCTAGAGATGACACGGGAACACAAACACATAAGGGTGAGAATTATAAAATTCTCAGTAGGGCATCCCAAAACATATACTAAAATCCATGTCATCGTCATCATCCCAGCCACTTCGGTTTATTAAGAAAAAGGTAATAAAATTCTCATATTAAAGACTCATTTTATAGTTCAAAATCATCCTTTTGAGTGGGTTTCTTTTAGTGTTCAGTCACTAAATGCATATATATCAAAATGTTCTAACAAATAGTAAATCATCCTAGGTAGACAATTCAGAATAACATGAGTATGTATATGATAAATGCAGTGAAATTATCTCAAAGTGACCTGGTTTCACTTATGGCCATAGAACTCAACTCATGCATTTTCTCTTTTCATCAACATAGGAAAGACTTTGTTTATACTCTTAGTTTATACCACATCGTATTTATGGTGGATCATACCACACAAGGGAAATAGACTACTTAAGGACTGAGCTCATTTCTAACGTGATCATCGAACTCATTTTTTCCTCTTTCAAATCACACACAGATCTATTCCTAGCCGATACATCTACCGACTCATAATATCTTTAGGAAAGTTCCTCTTTTTGCCTTCCCTTTTCTCTAGGAAAGTTCTTCTTTTTGCTTTCCCCTTTCACTAACATAAGTCTTGTTTCTTATTTGTCTATATGTTTGAACATGTACGATTGAAGTTCACATATTCTGTTTTCTCACATAATTACTTTATGTACTTTTCTTTTCTCAAATGCATGCATAAGCCACATATAGGCATTCTTTCATAATGTAATTTCAATAATGCCTCATAAGTCAATCTCTTAAGTCACTAGCATGCATTCATATCATCATACTTAAGCCAAAAACGCCATTAGATTACCAATTCAAAACTTGGGTTCATTTCCAACACATGGGAAGATTGTTATACTAAAGTAGCAAAATTAAGTTGTACATCAAACAACCAATTCAAAGGCTATAAAAATTCTCCATGACACCTCAATGTGTCCGCAAGGACCTGTAAAAATTCCAGAGCAAGAATCACTTTCTAACTATATTAACAAAATTAGACAAATTCAGTGATCATAGACCACTTAATCTCAACTCAAAACTGGAAATTCATAATTTTTAACCATAGCAAATGACTGAATCAATTCAGAATAAAAATCATGGTTGAACTTCAAGATATTTCGAACACACTATAAAAATTTCAAAGGAAAAATCAACCATTTGGTATGGTAAAAAAATTAATAAAATTCACAGCTTCTATTCCAAAATTCAGCAACACAGGTATCATTTCGGTTCATGATTTTTGTCAAGTAGTAACGTGACCTAAAAAAAATCAGGGTTGCCTTAGGATGTTAGCTTCAACATATAATTTTTCTAGCTTATAAAAAAGTTAATATTGTACCAAAAACAAAACCGAAATTCAGCAAGGTATTCTAAAACTCCTTTTGACAAAAATGATTTTTTCATAACTCCAAACTACTCTGCCTATGCAATTACATGTATATCTATGTGAAATCATACATTAGAACCAAAAAATTTGAAATTCCAAGAGGTAAAAATTTGGAAAAATAGAATCACAACAAACAAGAACACAAAACCCTACTTTGAAAGCTTTAAAGCCTTATAACTCCAAATGGTTTCTCTTCACTTCAAGGCCACCAAATCAACCCTAAACACTACCCTAATCAGTGAGGTATGAGATATCAAGGTGAGGATTCATGAGGAATTGAGATTTAAATTGGTTAGATTTGTAGGTATTGATGAATAGAACAAGTTTTGTGAAGGGAGTTTGTGATTTTATTAAATGTAGGTTAGGAGTTTGGAAGTTTAAATCATGTTTCAAGCTTTTAAAGGAAGTAAAAATGGAGAATGACAGTTTCTCTTTTGCATGGCCGAGAATGAAGATGAATTTAAGAGGTTTGGTGGGTTAAAATATATCTTAGATTAGATATATTAATGATGTAATCAAAGATATGCATTTTTCTAATAATAAAAAGAAATGAATGGCTAGGATTTAATCTTGTAAAGCAAGACTAAATCTTAGCCTTACACTTGGCATCAAAAGGATAGACATTATCCTTTTGTAGAGATTAAGTTATCTTTCGGTGTTAGAAATCGCACACTGAAATTTTACCAGATGGGTAAAACACCATACCCAAGTAATCAAACATTACTTGAAAATTAATTCTAGATATAAAATCCTCATATCTAACTATTTTTGACCTTAACCCTCTTTTTCTAGCCCTGGGCATTTCCTAGTCCGAATTGGGTTTTGGTTGTTTCCAACGGTCTAGAGGCCTGCAAGGTTACTATTCATGCCTGGCCCATAAATTTTTTTAACACATCTGTTGGGTTATCCTTATCGTTGCTAAAACTGTCAAATTTTTAAAATTATGACTAATAAAGCTCAAATTAATTTTTAAATAATTTTTGGGGTGTTACATAAACACTTGATAGACTCTGCAAGTTTCAAAAACTAAAAAGGCTTGGAAAGCATGATTCAACCCCCCTATTATTGTGCTACATTTCACTTACACTTATAAGCTTTATGATCTCACAATTAGATCAATGTTTGAGATGAGAATACCAGTTCTTTGAGGTATTGAGTTTGGGGGAAGGGAGAAATAAGGTTAGAAATAATGTTAAAAATTTTCCTAATAAATACTAACAAGGTATTCTTGAAAACAAACTCAATAACCTTAAGAACAAATGCCACTATAAAGATCCACTAGTGAAAGGAGAAGTATGGTTTCTAATAATTGTATTATATCTCTCTAGGAAACATAAGATAATGGATTGATAAAAGACGATGATCCAATCAACTTTCATCATACCATGAATAAAAATTAACTCTCGGTTATGGATTGATGTCATGAGTGAATAAATTAAGTTCACAAAAGACAATGACATTTGGGAACTCGTCTTATTACTTGAAGGTTCGAATCTCATTGGTTGTAAATGGATATTTCAAATCAAAAGAGATTAGAGGATAATGGTAATGTGGAGATATATAAGGCATGTCTTGATACAAAGGTTTCACCCAAAAGGAAGAAAGAAAGACTTTCTCTTCAATTTTGTAGAAAGACTCTCTTAAGATAATAATGGCATTGTGATATATTTTCACTTTAGTTAAAATATATGCATATAATGATTGTATTTCTTAGTGGGGACATGGACGAGAAAATTTATATGATGCTACCAGAAAACTTTGTATTGAAAGATGCAAAAGAATATGGTTTCCAAATCAAAGTAATACATCTATGAGCTTAAGCAAGTTCCTATTAATGGTATTAAAAATTTCATCCAATTGTTATCTCGTTTGGTTTTGAGATAAATGAGGTTGATTATTGTATATACCAAAATTTGGGAGTACATACATTGTTTGATTTTATGTGTCAATGACATACTACTTGCCAATTATGATTTAGTTGATATTTAATCAAAGCAATTTGAAATGAAGATCTTGGGGATGCCTCTTTTGTGTTAGGGATTTATATGCATTGAGATTGCTCTCTATGTATTTTTGAATTATCATAGAAGAGTTGTATTGAGAAGATAGTTAAGAAAATTGACATGCAGGATTGAAAATTATGTTAGCTCTAGAACCCTTGAGAAAGCTATTAGAGCTTAAGTTTTGGGTGACAAAAAAATAAATTGTTAAAATATTTTGAAGAAATGACTAATGATTTACATGAGTTTATTAAGTGATAAACAAAAAGTTTCTTATAGTATATGTAACCAATTTCGTGACATATTTTCATACAATTATGATCTAACATGATATAAGACTTATTCAAAGAGTTTAGAAATTTTCAAGAATGAAGAATAGCTCAAAACCTAAGTTATAATATTGAGAAAGTAGATCGAAGCATTAGAAAATGTATCCTGGGACATTAGAAACCACTATGATACATCAAAAAGTGACATGACACATTAGAAGGTGTTTTCTCATTATCAAATCAAGCACACCTTTATGAAATTTGTTTGTGTTCACCAAATGAAGCATCAAACACTTTCTGGAGATCTACATCTACTTTAGAAAGAAACTGTGTATGAACTAGAAAAGATCAAACTGAATAAGCATAATTAGAAACTAAAGAAGCATAATCAAAAACTAAAGAATGTATCAAAAACCACATGAACACATAAGAAACTGAAGATGTTCTATGTTAAAGAGAAAATACATTCTCAGAAAGTATTGCTCATGATATTTTTTGTTTTCTACTTGAAGATCTCACATCCTTGATGAAGTTTTTGTAAGCTGATAAGTTTAGAAACCATACATGTCAATTAAAAGAAGTTTTGAAGTATCTACAATACCTATTGAAATAGATAATTGTTTTTGTCCTGTGATAGTTGTCACTGACACAAGCTTAGCTCAAGCCTCTAAAAGACTAATCCTAGGATACACCATAAAAAATCAACACGTGTCAAATGGAGATGAAATCAAGGACCAAGTCTTATTTAAATTTCAAGTATAAAAGCAACATCCATTTAAGCTTGGAGTATTTTGCTAAAACTTTTTAAAAAGCTTTATACTTTCTAAAGTCAAGTTCTCAATATTTTTCAGTTTCTAAAGTTAGAAATTTCTTTCTAGAATTCATTAGCTAACATTGTCTTGTGAGAAATTAATAAAGAAGATTGTCAAGTATTTTCCTTACATTATATACACATTTTAGAAACTGAGCAAAGATTTGAGTAAAACACCAAAACCTTCAACTTGTATTGTACCTTGATCTAGTAGTGATCATTGTGAGATAGCTTGGATAGGCTAGAGTAAAAACTACTTGTGAGTGAAGGTTGATTAACTAACCTTCTAAGTTTAGCTTGAGAAGGCTATAGAAATACTATCTTAGTGATTTCTTGTACAAGAAATAAGTTTTAGTGGAACTCTCAACGAGTTTTGTTGAGGATTGGATGTAGGCAAAGTCTAGCTAAACTAGTATAAATTCTTAGAGTGATTCTCTTATCCCTTAACTCATATAATTTTCTTTGTGTGTTGCTACCTTTTTATGTGTGAATAATTTTCTGTATTCATAGCTTTTTGGACTTAATTGTTTTTCTTGGGCACTTTAGAACATCACTTCCTAAAATTATATTAACTGAGGATGAGAAAGAAGGTTCAAAAACTCAAGATAATTTGGAACATGTTGCAAATTTATGCTTCATCATAGATTATGTTTCTAAGAAAGAAATTGAGGTAAAAGAACTTTCTGAACCTAAGATTGTTTATAACTAGTTGTTAAAATTATATGATGAATTGTTAAAAAATTCTCAAACTCTTACATCTCATTATCTTTCAATTAAGAGAAATAATCAGAAAGTACATTCAGAACTTGAGAAAGCTAGAGTAGATTGTGAGAGTCTAAGGCTTGAAAAATAGGAATTGAAAGGAGAAAATATGTTTTTAAATATTAAAATAAAAGTCTTAGAAATGAAATTTAAAAGGGCTTGAAAGTCCAAAAGGAAGTTTCTAAACTTGAAAGGACTTCAAAACTTCTCAAATCTAATTTTGAGAAACTAGTAAATGGTTTCAAGTTTCTGGACATAATGTTTAGTGCTCAAAGACCATATTTTCAAAAAATCTGGTATTGGATATGAAAAAGAGATGGATAAGAAAGTTCCAAGTAAGCTCATCACAGAAAGTAAAAGTTAAATCTACTTGTGTTTTCTATTATAAAAAAGGGTCATCTACCTGGAAAATGCCCTATGTTAAATAAGGCAAAGAAATAGGTCAGAAAACACACTATTAAAGTGATGAACACAAAAGGACCCAAAAAGATATCAGTACCTAGAGTATAAACCACTCATGATGCAGCTATGTCTTAGGACACATGTTGACAAAGATGACAAATGACACATGGACATGGCTACTCTAGACACATGTCTTGGAAAAGAAAGTGATTCAGAAAGCTCAGACCAAAGAACTCCGACTCACTAAAATTTGTTGATGGAGGTAAAGCAAAAGTTACTAGTATTAGAAATATTGGTAAGGATGATTCTCACCAAATCTATGATGTTCTTTTAGTTGATGGTTTGGCTCATAACCTTCTAACTATTAGTCGGCTTTGTAACCAAGGCTTTAATATTTAGTTTGAAGCTAAATGTTGTCATGTGTTAAATCCAGTTTATAGACAAGTTATTCTTTTGGTAAGAGGTAACATGTATGTGTTACTCTTAGATGACCTCTTAGATCAAGATGTAAAATGCTTGGCATCCTTTGTCGATGATAGGTGGGTATGACATAAGAAATTGGGACATGCACATGTGAGATTGATTTTTGAACTATCTCAAAAAAACTTGTTAATGCCTAAGATCAGTTATGACAATGATTACACTTGTGATTTATATGAGAAAGGCAAGAAAACCAACATTCTTTCCATACTAAGAATGTGGTTTCAACCACCATATCACTTGAGATTTTACACATAGATCTTTTTGACCAACTAAGACTTAAGTCTTGTTGGAAAGAAATATAGCTTGGTCATTGTGGATTATTTCAGTAGATTCACATGGGTATTGTTCATAGCTTCTAAGGATGAGGTTTTTGAGAAATTCAAAGTTTTTTTTAGCAAAAAAGTTGAAAATAAGAAAGGTGTTCAAATTAACTCTATTAGATCAGATCATTAAGGAGAATTTGGAAACCGTGCTTTTGAAAATTTTTGTGAAAACCATAGCATTTCTCATGAATTATCTTATCTTACAACTCCTCATCAAAATGAAGTTGTAGAAAGGAAGAATAGAAGTTTATAAGAAATGGCTAGAATCATGCTTTTAAAAAGTGGTTTATCAAAAGGTTTCTGGGTAGAGGCTATAAATATCGATGCTACATTCAAAATAGAGCTTTCATTAGATCAATCTTCAAGAAAACACCTTATGAGCTATAAAAATAGAAAAACCCAACATATCATATTTTGATATATTTAGTTTTAGTTGCTTTATCCTTAACATAAGGGATAAGCTAGCAAAGTTTGATCCCAAATATGATGATGGTGTTTTCCTAGGATATTCTTCTGTGTCAAAAGCTTACAAGGTCTACAACAAAGAACTCTATGTGTTGAATAAACTATACATATCAAGTTCAAAGAATACAAGAAGGATTTCTCTTAAGAAATGACTAACTTGAAGATAGTTTTGAGAATCTAAACATTGAAGATCCTTCAAAATGAGAATTCACAATTTTTCAACCTTTAGAAAGTAGTCCAGAGTCTTCAACTTCATAAAGTGACATTTCTAATAATCATTCACTTTTCTAAGCCTTCAAATGTTCAACATGATGCTGGAAATAAGCCTCTAAATGAAATTACAAAGGCGTCTCTGATTCAAGGTAGTTTCTCAAAATCAAGTTATTGGAGACATTTCTCAAGGAGTAAGAACAAAGTCATCACTAAAAAATGAGACAAACTATGTTCTTTTATCCACTTTTGAACCAGAAAATGTTGAAGAAGTTCTGAGTGACAAAAGTTGGCTGAAAGCTATGGAAGAATAGCTGGATCAATTTGAGAAAAGCTAGGTTTGGACCTTGGTAGAGAAACCTAAGGGAAAATTATCATAAGAACCAATTGGTATTTAGAAATAAGCACGAGAAGCCTAAAGTGTAAAATACAACTAGATTTGTTGCTTAAGACTACAATCAATAAGAGGAGATTGATTATGATGAGACCTTTGCACCAGTGATAAGATTAAAGGCTATCAATGTTCCTAGCCTTTGTAGCCTACAACGATTTCTATCAAATGGATGTAAAATATACTTTATTCAATGGTTTTCTTTTTTAAGAAGTCTATGTGAAGCAACCTCCAAGATTTGAGAATGATACCTTGCCAAACCTTGTCTTTAAGCTTACAAAGGCACTATATGGTCTTAAACAAGCTCCAAGAGCTTGCTATGATAGGTCTGTGCCTTTTTGCTTAAGCATAAGTTTAAAAGATGTAATATTGATACCACTCTCCTTACTTTATTTCAAGATAATGACTTTCTGATAGTGCAAATATATGTTAATGATATAATTTTTGGTGCTACTAACCATTTTCTATACAAAAAGTTTTCTGAAATCTAAACCCTAAACCCTATGAATTTGAAATGAGCATGATGGGTGAGTTAAAGTTCTTTCTTGGACTTCAAATCAAACAACAAAATAAGGGAGCCTTGATCTATAAAGAGAAATAGACAAAGAAGCTTCTCAAAAGATTTAACATTGTAACACCCTAACTCTTAACCTCATACTTCCGAGTCGCATTCCGGTTAATTATTAGTTGTTACGTCTTTGTTTCAGATTTTTAACGTACTTTTCTTTAAATATGAGTAATAAAATATGACTAAATTTTTCTTATTGAACTTAAAACTTAAAATGCGAGCGCATGCGCATAGATACCGACTATTAAACGTGAAACATAACAACTCGACATACGTCATCATAACAACCATGAATAAACTATAGGATAAATCACAACATAAGTTATAGTAGTATATCATAATCATAACATAACAATGATGCCCTTATAAATATAAGAGCACCTAGGGTATCAATTACACCAAACAGCTTTAACTAACGCAAAACCAAATGTTAACGAGGTTAGACTAGTCTTCTTGCTTTCGCTTCGCCCTTTCTGACTAGATGATATGATTCCTGACGCCCGCCTCAAAGGAAGATCATCGCATCAATCCCATCTGGAGACAACACGGAGGGAAAACAAAAGGGTGAGAATACTTGTATAAGATTCTCAGGTGGGTTCCCAACTTTAACACAAGTGTCATCGTCATTGCCCCAAGCCACTTCGGGTTTCATTATGAAAGAGGTGTATATGCATAGGTTCAGTTTTAGTTTCTCAAATCTTATCATCCAGTGGGTTTTTTTTAGTATGCGTCTTCATGACATGAATTAAGTTATTATATATATGCATGGCAATGACATTCACACACTCAATATATATCACTTAATCATAGTACTAAACGAAACATTCACGAAACATATGCATGTGTGTCTTTTCCTTTTTCAATTGAACTCCTCAGTTCCTTTCTTAACTTTTTCACTTTTCAACTTTTCCACTTTTCCACCTCATCGTAGCCACCAAAATCCATCCAACATGCTCCCGACGATTTTCACATAGCCACCAAAACTCCAAATACACCCATCACCTAGGAATGAGCTCATCCTAACTACGTCGCTAGATTTACATGGGAAAAATAAGAGGGGAATCATATCTCTTTTTCTTGGACATCCGTACAACCCTTCACTTGGAAAGTCATAATGGGATCATTTCCATTTTATCATATCTCATATGGATGCAACATGAGCATACAACCATAGAACATCATATAACATATCTCATATTCTCATGCATTTTAAACATAGCATATCACATTATCATAGCAACACGTCACATATCCATACAATCTTATACTCACGGTATTTAAACATTCACATACATCAGAGCAATACTTATTCGATTCTCATTCTCACATTACATCTCCCTACCTTAAGGTATTTTATGCTTTGGTCCTCATGGGCTTTAAACTTGGTTTAGTTATCCTAACTTCTATTATGAATCTTTATTACACTTAAGGGATCATTACCTATAATTTCCTCTAATGTTTATACTTACTAACATAACCAAACAGCACTACATCTTTTGGGAGAAAATTATCATGTGATTACGGGTCCTAGAATCTCCGTCTTAGACCTTTCTAAGTTCCGTCTTTGCCTAAGACTCATAATCAACTCCTAAACCAATTATGAGGGATTCCTACATATATCCACTAATTATAAGCCATTTTTCTTAAGTCCAATTATGCTGGAAGGAATTTACAATTTGTGCATCTAGTATTCTAGAATTCTCATTTTTAAGTCCTTTCTAGTTACTTGTTCTTTCTAACTTTCCTAAATCGTTCCTTACTTCACTCAAACATAATTTTACAAATTTTAACACCATAAAACAGAATTTATACAGTGGCCAAACACCAAGGGCAGAACCGAAATGCAAAGCTCATGTAATCACATAATTTCATGATTTAAAAGCATATAAGTTACTAGTTTCCCTTGGAATCATTTTAGGAACTCAAAACCCTTTTAGAAACCAATTTATCTCATTAAAATCACATAAATGTGTGCTAGGTCAGTAACTAATTATTTAGCTAAGGAATAGATTTAAAACATAAAAGTCTTGTTCATAAAGTTCCTTAAGTACACCTAAGCTTAAAAATTCCTAGACTTAGACTATGGACACTTATGATTAGATGAACTCATCCAAGTCCATCATCATCATCAAAAGGCCGAAATGAACCCTTGGGATGCCTCCATTTTCTAAAACTTTATGTAAGTACTTGGGCAAGTCTTTGAGCTATAGGGGGTTTTAGTGATGGCATAAACTTAAACATGATATGGATTATTTATTCTTCATTAGAAAGTAAAGTGAGAATATAAATAAATATTAGCAAACTCATTATTATCTTTAAAGATTAAGTGATGACTTGAAATATAGACATGAAATGCAAGCTTGGAATTTAAACATGATAATGCAAGTCCATTTAGTTATTCTTGAGAGTTTAGTGATAACATCAAAATAAACATGCTATGCAAGGCATAAATATAAACATGTGTGCAACTCATTTTATCTTAGCTAGAGCTCTCACAACACTTTAAAGGAACATTACAACCTCAACCCAAATATGTACCTTAACAAACATAAATGAGTTTAGAGTCCTGCACCAAGACTTCAAAGAAGTCTTTGGTTTTGAACTTCATCATCAAGCTCAAGAAAATAGACACAAAGTTCAATACTTTATCTAAACAAAATACAAAGAACTAAGTCGTATTCTTTATTTTATTGGACAGCTTCAATCTAGAGTAAAACTCTTAGAAATGCGACCAACTTTAAGGTTGGCAAGGGTAAGCTTAGAGCTCTTGGAAAACATAGGATTAATTTTCTTTAATAAAACTTTTGTGATCTACTTAACATTTTTAGCAAACTTTGTAACATCCTCCCAAGTACAACTCCATTCTTAAGCTATGATATCATACTTGAGATGTTACTTGTTAATTACCCTCTCTTAATTATCTATAGCAAGCTCGATTAAACGAGATAACTAAGCGTAATCATATAAAACATCTTACAAGTAAACATCAAGTTTATTAAACATACACTAAAAATACATAAGGAAGCTCCTCTATGAGCTTTAGTACATACCGTCTTCTAATACATTTACATACATACTCATTTCACTAAGTACAAGTAGATAAAACAGGAACTGTACTTAGCAATCCTACACTCCTTTGCATAGCAGCATTCCCATCCCCTGCTTAACCTGAGAGACACCTAACAAACACATAGGGGTGAGAATATTATAAAATTCTCAGTGGTAGTTCCCAAATACACAATTCAAACGTCATCGTTATCATCCCAGCCACTTCGGTTTATTAGTAAAATTGTGAGCATGCAACATATATCAAAGGTTCATTTTTAAGTTCAAAAGTCATTCTTCCGAGTGGGTTTATTTTAATACTCAATCATCTAAACTATAGTATGTCATACTACTCAATATCATAATAATTCATTTTTCAACTTTGCGTGCCCTCGGACATCGAAGGGGACCTTTTCGTGCCCTTTTTGGACTAAAGGAGACCTCTCCGTGCCCTTCACAATTCAGGGACTTCCCGTGCCCTTACACACTAAAGGGGACCTTTCTTCACTTGGTACATACATCATCCTCAAGCTCACCTTACTATACGTTAGCATAGTTTCTAATTTCATAATGTCTCAAACATATATATACCGTCAATCATAAGTGACTCCCATTCATTTCTCATAAACCAAACTTTAAAGTCACTATCATGCATTCATATATCATAGACTTGGAATAGATATCAACTATCATAAATTTCCAGCCATTCTCACATTCCAGCACCTTGGCAGAATTATACAACATTTAATTGCCATGTCAAACGACTATCCAAGAGCCACGAAAATTCTGTATGACACTTTAATGTGTCTAGGAGAACCTGTAAAAATTTCAGGACAAACAGAGCTCTATAGCTACTTCAGTAAAATATACAAATCTAGTGGTCAGGGGCCACCAATTCACAGACCAGACCGGTTCCCTTAATTTTTAACCCTAGAAATTGATGGAACCAATGTACAAAAAATTACAGTTATACTTCAACATGTTATTAACTTCGTGTAAAATTTTCAAGGGCTAATTCAATCATTTTCTATGATAATAAAATCAGGCAACTTTAGTGCTTCAGTTTCAACATTTCAAGCAGCAAGTCTCGTTTTGGTTTCGATTTTTTTGAGAGTAAACATTAAAATCAAGAAAATTCATGTAAATAGTTTAAGATGTTAAATCCAACATATAATTTTCATGGCTTATGAAACCACCCACAAAATTTCCAGAAAATTCGTGAGGTTCAACAGGAATCAGTCCAGCAACCTAGTTCCAATTCCACTTGAGAGAAAACCCATTTTAAAACCATCCAAACACAACAAAAAATTCATACATCAATATCAATATGTTAATCATCAATATCATCAAAATTTTCGGAATTAGGGCAAGCCAAAACAGAATTGAAAAATTTCACAAGGAAGGCAGAAACCCTACTTTGAGAGCTCTTGAGCTCTATGCTCCAAAGGATGCTCTATAATGCTTTTGCTTCACTTCAAAGCTTCCCCACCAACATCAAACCCTTCCTTTAACCTCTGATTGTGTGCCCTCAAAGTTGGAAAAAGTGATGGATTCAAATTATAATCGGTTAGATTTGTAGGTTATGATGAATAGAATAAGTTTAGTGAAGAGTTTGTGGTTTTAGTGACTTTGAGCTAGGGTTTTGCAAGCTTGAAGCTTGTTAATGGAGTTTGAGAGGAAGAACAATGGAGGAAGGGTGCTTAAGAGGTCTGGCTGAAATTGTGATGAAGGGAATGATAAGATGTTGATATTTTGAGTTTAGGCAAAATACATAGAATTTTCAAGTCCAAAATGTTTTCTTTGAAGATAATTAGTGTAATTTTGTGCAATTCCTATTGGTTAGTCATAAAGGTGTAATTGTGTGCACATCTCAAGCCACACACTTGTCCTCCTTAGGTGGCAACTTGCTATGCAAGTTTCATTTGTAAGAAACATCCGAAATCCCGAAGGTAAACACCGTACCGATTAAACCCATATTACCCGAAAATTAATTTTAAGTATAAAATTATCATTCTATATTCCTAACCTTATTCCCATGTTTCCCTAATTTCAGGACGGGCCCGAATCTAGGTTTCAGCCCATGGGCCCACAAGGTTACTATTCAGCCCGAAATTTTTTTTTTTTTTATAATTGGGCCACCCTCATCATCATTGTATTAGATTTCTAAAATTATGAATAACAAAGCTCAAATTGATTTTTAAATTATTTTGGGTGTTACATTACCACCCACCTTAAAAAGAATTTTGCCCTCAAAATTCATTTGAAAACAATTTTCAAAAGACTTCATAAATCAAACAAGCAACCCACACACAGGCAAACAAAAGACAATAATTGAATCCTAACGCCTACCTTAGGTTGAATTCTTAGGTGATGACGTCTTTCCCACCTATGGTGAAGACCTTACTCCGTTGTCCCTTTGTAGTTGGCTTTGGATTCTGTTGGACACTCATTATGTGTCCTGGCTTTCCACAACGATAGCATACGTTCTGCCCAGCCAAGCAAGGTCTACCCCCATGGTTCTTCCCACATTTTAGACAATCTTGGCTTGTTAGCCGTTGTTGTTGTTTACCCCCATACGTGGGTTCAAACCTTCCTTTGGGTCCTCATCATCTTGGTCTTCAGGTGCCAGCTCTTATTAGAAGTATTCTTAGCAGACGATGATTGCCAACTTTTTGTTGGAGTCCTCGCACGCCTACACTTATTTACCAGAAGTCGCATAACTAATCTCCAAAAGACTCACAGCTTCAATATCTTCACGTAACCCTCCTTCATACTTCATTCATTTCCAAGCTTCATCAGGATTACATTGGTAGATAGTGGAAAACTTGCAAGAGCTCTCGAACTTGGCCGCTGATGCTCATACCCTTGTAAGTGCCATGAATTCCAACTCCTTTGCATTTCTTACCGAAACAGGGAAATACTTGTGGTAAAAAGCTTCCTTGAAGATATCCCAAGTAACTTCAGTTTGAGATGCTTCAAATAATCCCTTGGTGCCAACCCACCAAAACTCTGCATGCTTCTAGCATGTAAGTAGCAAAAGCCACTTTTGGATCTGGACAAGGAAGAACCGAGAAAATTTTCTCCATGGCCTTAATCCATTCTTCTCTTTACTTTGGATTGAAGGCTCCTCGAAGCGGGGGTTTGCTTTCCTAAACTCTGCAAATTTCTGTATTCCATGTCAACTTCTACTCTTCCAGGATTCCCCATTGGATTTCCTTCGGATGTCGATTCAACCTTTCCATCATTAGGTTGGCTGCTTGTTCTCTCATAGCCGCGCCATTTCACGAAAGGTGTCCATCATTCCGGCGTTATTTCTTGCTCCGCTCCTAGTTTGCCGATTGAAGTCATCAATCCTGTCACACCAAACAAGAATTATTGAGTTGATCAGGCTCAATACCAAGCTAAGTGTGGCAGCAATCCACAATATTTCAATGTCATACACATATATAGAATTATAATGCATGACATTTACTAAGGAAGCATAGTCAGTCCATTTCAAGGTCCTACAAGGATGAACTCTTGATACCATAATGTAACATCCTCCCAAGTACAACTCCATTCTTAAGCTATGATATCATACTTAGATGTTACTTGTTAATTAACGGTCTTAATTATCTATAGCAAGTTGATTACGTATCAGATAACTAAGCGTAATTCTATTAAAACATCTTACAAGTAAACATCAAGTTTATTAAACATAGCTAAAAATACATAAGGAAGCTCTCTATGAGCTTTAGTACATATCTGTCTTCTAATACATTTACATACATACTCATTTCACTAAGTACAACAGAATAAAACAGGAACTGTATACTATCTACACTCCTTTGCATAGCACATCCCATCCCCTTGCTTAACCTGGAGGCGACATTGAAAACAAACACATAGGGGTGAGAATATTATAAAATTCTCAGGGTAGTTCCCAAATACACAATTCATAACGTCATCGTTATCATCCCAGCCATTTCCGTTATTAGTAAAATTGTGAGCATGCAACATATATCAAAGGTTCATTTTTAAGTTCAAAAGTCATTCTTCCGAAGTGGGTTTATTTTAATACTCAATCACTCATAGTATGTCATACTACTCAATATCATAATAATTCATTTTTCAACTTTGCGTGCCCTGGACATCGAAAGGGACCTTTCGTGCCCTTTTTGGACTAAAGGGGACCTTTCCGTGCCCTTTACACATTCAGGGGACTTCTCCCGTGCCCTTTACACACTAAAGGGGACCTTTCTTCACTTGGTACATACATCATCCTCAAGCTCACCTTACTATATACGTTAGCATAGTTTTTGAATTTCATAATGTCTCAAACATATATATACCGTCAATCACAAGTGACTCTCATTCATTTCTCATAAACCAAACTTTAAAGTCACTATCATGCATTCATATATCATAGACTTGGAATAGATATCAAACTATCATAAATTTCCAGCCATTCTCACATTCCAGCACCTTGGCAGAATTACGTTCTGGGTACAACATTTAATTGCCATGTCAAACGACTATCCCAAGAGCCACGAAAATTCTGTATGACACTTTAATGTGTCTAGGAGAACCTGTAAAAATTTCAGGACAAACAGAGCTCTATAGCTACTTCAGTAAAATATACAAATCTAGTGGTCAGGGCCACCAATTCACAGACCAGATGGGTTCCCTTAATTTTTAACCCTAGAAATTGATGGAACCAATGTACAAGAAAATTTACAGTTATACTTCAACATGTTATTAACTTCGTGTAAAATTTTCAAGGGCTAATTCAATCATTTTCTATGATAATAAAATCAGGCAACTTTAGTGCTTCAGTTTCAACATTTCAAGCAGCATTAGCTCATTTCGGTTTTGATTTTTTTGAGATAGTAAACATTAAAATCAACACCCAAGAAAATTCATGTAAATATTTTAAGATGTTAAATCCAACATATAATTTTCATGGCTTATGAAACCACCAAATTTCCAGAAAATTCGTGAAGAGTTCTGATTACAGAACAGGAACAGTCTAGCAACCTAGTTCCAATTCCACTTGAGAGAAAACCCATTTTAAAACCATCCAAACACAACAAAAAATTCATACATCAATATCAATATGTTAATCATCAATATCATCAAAATTTTCGGAATTAGGGCAAGCCAAAACAGAATTGAAAAATTTCACAAGGAAGGAAGAAAACCCTACTTTGAGAGCTCTTGCTCTATGCTCCAAAGGATGCTCTAGAATGCTTTTGCTTCACTTCAAAGCTTCCCCACCAACATCAAACCCTTCCTTTAACCTCTGATTGTGTGCCCTCAAAGTTGGAAAAAGTGATGGATTCAAATTATAATCGGTTAGATTTGTAGGTTATGATGAATAGAATAAGTTTAGTGAAGAGAGTTTGTGGTTTTAGTGACTTTGAGCTAGGGTTTTGCAAGCTTGAAGCTTGTTAATGGAGTTTGAGAGGAAGAACAATGGAGGAAGGGTGCTTAGAGAGGTCTGGCCGAAATTGTGATGAAGGGAATGATAAGATGTTGATATTTTGAGTTTAGGGCAAAATACATAGAATTTTCAAGTCCAAAATGTTTTCTTTGAAGATAATTAGTGTAATTTTGTGCAATTCCTATTGGTTAGTCATAAAGGTGTAATTGTGTGGCACTCAAGCCACACACTTGTCCTCCTTAGGTGGCAACTTGCTATGCAAGTTTCATTCGGTGCGCAGACCGAAATCTTGCCGACAGGTAAACACCTTACCATTAACGATATTACCCGAAAATTAATTTTAAGTATAAAATTATCATTCTCAAGATATTCCTAACCTCATTCCCATGTTTCCCTAATTTCAGGCATTCTGGGCCCGAATCTAGGGTTTGAGCTGTCTGCGGCTGGGGCCCACAAGGTTACTATTCACCGGCCCGAAATTTTTTTTTTTTTTGACAGGTCCATTGGGCCACCCTCATCATCATTGTACTTAGATTTTAAAATTGAATAACAAAGCTCAAATTGATTTTTAAATGATTTTGGGTGTTACAAACTTTGTTCAAACCAAGGAAGAAAAATCGAAATCTTTAAAGGAAAAAGGAAGAGAATACCGAATCCTTTGAGAAAGAAAAGAAAGGAAATTGAAACATAAACAAGAAAAGGAAAAGGAAAACTCAAGCATATATGGTCCAAGACCAAGTTGTTTCAAGCTTTAGAGGTTCTCACAAGACATCAACAAGTCATTATCTTGTGTAACACCTAACTCTTAACCTCATACACTCGAGTTGCATTTTGGTTAATTGTTAGTTGCTACTCCTTGTTCAATCTTGACATGGCTTTCTTTAAAATACGAGTACTAAAAAAATACGACTAAATTTTTTCTTTTTGAACTTAAAACTTGAAAATGCGAGCCGCGTACGCATACATAACGATTATCGTACATAACACATAGCAATCAAATATACATCATCATGTCATTCACGAATAAATCATAGGAAGTCACATATATTATAGTATCATATCATAGACATAACATAGCATCGATGCCCTTAGAACTATAAGGACACCTAGGGTACCAAATACATCAACGACTTGAACTAATGCAAAATGTAACCTAAACAAAGCTAGGCTAATCTTCACGCTTCCGCTCGCCCACTGACCAATTCGACGACGTGAGTCCTACGCCCATGCCTCAAGGTAGCTCACGATCAATCCGCATCACTCGTCTGGAGACGACACGGGAGGAAAACAAAAGGGGGTGAGAAGACTTATACAAGTTCTCAGGAGGCTCCCAACTCTAACACAAGTGTCATCGTCGTCGTCCCCAGCCACTTCGGTTTCATTATGAAAGAGGTGTACTTGCATAAATTCAATTTTTATTCTCAAATCTTATTATCCGAAGTGGGTTCCTTTTCGCATGGTCTTAATGTTATGAATGCAGCAGATATCTTATGTATGCATGGCAATACTTCACATATAATCGACATGAGTAAATAACACATATAACCCAAGTAAAATGAAACGTATGCATGTATGTCTTTTATGTTACTCTTGGTGTTCCTTTCATAACTTGTTCCTTTCATAACCTTGTTCCTTTTATAACTTTGTTCCTTTTATAACTTTGTTCCTTTTATAATCTTTGTTCCTTTTTATAATCTTTGTTCCTTTTATAACTTTGTTCCTTTTTAATCTTTGTTCCTTTTATAATCTTTGTTCCTTTTATAATCTTTGTTCCTTTTTCCACCCTCATCATGGTCGCCAAAATCCACCCAACATGCCCCAGCGATTTTAACATGGTCACCAAAACTCCTAATCACCTATCGCCTAGGAATGAGCTCATCCTAACTAGTCGTCGTGAGATTTATTGGAAAGAGGGGGAACCATATTTTTTTCTCTTATCATATCATTTCTCTTTCCTGATCACCCCTACAACCCTTGACTCAGGAAGTCATAATGGGATCATTTCCTCTTTATCATATCTTGTATGAATACAACATGAGCATGCAACCATCGAACCTTGTATGACATATCATATATTATTATCTCATGTTTCTCATGCATTGTAAACATAGCGTACCACATCATCATAGCAACATGCCATCCATCCATACATTCTCATGCCCAAGGTATTTAAAACATTCACATACATAAAGACAACGCTCACTCGATTATTCTCACATCACATCTCCTTATCTTACGATATCTTATGCTTTGCCCCTTGCGGGTCTTAACCTTGAGTTCCAAATATTCTAATGTCCGTATTACATTTTTATCTCAACTAGGGGTTCATTACCTATAATTCTTACTAAGTTTTATGTTTACTAAAAATCCAAACAGCACCTTATACTTAAGGGCAGAAAATATCACATGCTATACGGGTCTAAATCTCCATTTTTGACCCTTTCGAGATCCGTCTTCGCCTACGGCTTTATAATTAATTCCTAAACCAATTATGAGAGGTTCTTACACATATCCACTAATTATAAACCATTTTCCTTAATTTTAAACTTGCTGGAACAGAATGCATAAATTGTGCATTTAAGGGTTCTAAAATTCTCATTCTAAGTCCTTTATTGTTACTTATACTTATCCAACTCCTCTAAAACGTTCCTTGCTTCACTCAAACATAATTTTACACATTTTAACACCATAAAACAGATTTAATACAGTGGCCAAACATGAGAGGGCAGAACTGAAAAGTAAAGCCCATAAGTCACAATTTCATGAATTAAAAAGCATACAAGTTGCTAGTTTTCTCTTGGAATAATTTTAGAACCTCAAAACTCCTTTAGAAACCAATTTATCTCATTAAAATCATGTAAATATACATGAGGGCAGTAGCTAAATTAATTTTCTCATAAAATAGATTTAAAACATATAATCTCATTCATAATGTTCCTTAGGTACTCCTAAGCTTAGAAAAATTACCAAAACATGAGCTATGAACACTTGTGATTAGATGAACTCACACCAAGTCCATCCTCATCACCACAAGGCCAAAGGCTCCTAGGAGAAAAGAAAATCACATTTTCTTAGAAACTTTACATAGGATACTTGGGCAAGTCTTTGAGCTCTAGACCATTTAAGTGGTGACATAAATTTAAACATGTTATGCAACTCATTTTACTCTTCTTTTAGAAAATAAAGTGAGAGCATAAAATAAATATGAGGTGCACTCATTTGTTATCTTTAGAGTTTAAGTGATGACATAAAATATAAACATGCTAGACAAGAAAGTAAACATGAATGCAAGGTTCAATTCTTTATTTTAGTGCTCTAGGCCTCTTGGGTGTTTAACCCAAATCAACAATCAACTTTAAGGTTGAAATAGGTAGGCTTTGAGATTTATTACGTGATAATGCACATTCTTGTTTTAATCTTTAGATTGCTTAGTGATAGCTTGAAAATAAACATGCTATGCAAAGCATAAAAGTAAACATGAATGCACTTTAATTTAGATCTTAACTAGAGCCCTTACAAGACTTTAAAGGAACATAAAAACCTCAACCCATTATGTATCATTAGGTGAGCTTTAGAGTTCTTAGCATCAAGACACCAAGGAAGTCTTATGTTTTTCAAACACCATCATCAAGCTCAAGGAAATGATTTTTCAAGAGACAACCTTTCAAACAAACATAAAAAGGCTACCTTGACATTTTTAACAAACTTTGTTCAAGAGAGGAAAGGAAAAACCGAAACCTTAGAGGAATGAAAGCCACAACTTTGAACTAGGAAAAACCAAGGAAGATCCGAAATCATAAAGGAAAGGAAATGAAAAACCAAAACTTTGAACTTGCAAAGAAAGGAAAAACCAGTTTGTATATGGTCCTAGACCAAGATCCAAGCTTTAGAGGTTTCTTTCATGGCAAACACCAAACTATCTCCATGAGACCCCATCATCAAGCTAAAGATTGGTTTATAAAATGGCCTCATGGCCGAAATACAAGGAGGAAGAAAAAGAGTTTGAAACCAAGAGAAAACTAGAAACTTTTCTCAAATAAAGTAAGGAAAACTTGAAAGAAAACCCCTACCAAATGAAACCTTGAAAGAGATGAAAGAAAGCTTGATTCTTTGAAGGAAATGAGAAGACAAAATCTTCTCTTTGTTGGGGATATAGGTTCGGCCAAGAGGAAAAACCAAGGGAAAGGATTTTTCCTTGAGGAAACAAGCTTAGAAATGGAAAGATTGAGTGTTTGAGAGGTGGTTTGAGGTGAGGGGGTGGTGGTTCAAGGTGGTTTGTGGTGGTGGAAAGCTTTCTTTGAGGGAGGAGGAAAAAGAACTTAGAAGGAGAGAAATGAGAGAAAACAAGAGAAATTGCAAGAATGCACAACTTAGCAAATGATCTAAAAAAATGGCCAAGCTTTCCAATGTGTGTTATTTATAAAGAATGAAATGTTGTGGCTAATTTAGGGGAGGAGGGCTGGCCGAAATTCATTGGCCTTGAAGGGAAGGAAAATATCTTCCAAAGCTTGTCTTGGAAGCTTGGTTAAAGTGCTAGCTTAGGTGTAGTCAAATCCTAGCTTTTGCATAGCCTTTTTGGATGAAATTTGAACTCAAAATTTGTGGCTTTTGGGGAGAAATTCTAACTAGATTAACAATTTTAAAATAATTCTTTTGGTCAAAAGGTGGTAGACAAATTTCCTTGATTTAAGGAAATTGGAGAGAGAAAAACACTATTCATTACTTTTTGATTAGACATCTTGAATTAAAGAATGTAATTAGAACTTGACTAAGCAATTTTAGTTTCTAACCAACCTTGATAAATCATTTTGACTCTAGATTAATTCTCAAAATAAATTAATCTTTGATTAGAGCCTAATATTGCTTAGGTTCAACTAATTACGTCATTAGGCGCACTTACACTGTTCTAGGGGCAAAATGGTAATTTCACTAAAACAGCGGGCCCCTCGCTGCCAACCAAACATCAAAACCCACTTATAAACATCATTCCAAACTTCCTGGAGTTCTGCCAAACGGCACCTTTTACCCGCGTAGAACACAGCTGGTATTCCCATTCAGGAAGTTCTAAAAAGATTTTCACCTCTGGATTCAACCTTACAAACATAATCCCCTTCGAACATTGAGTTAACCCATTCAGGCCGCCTGTCCTTCCTCGAATTCTGGAAAATGACCTCAGGCATTTTGGTCATTTTGTACTATTAGAAAATCCTGGGCGTACATCTTGAAACCTCATCATCAAGCTAAAGTTTCCTTCATGAAAAGGCCTCATGGTTAAAAAAAAAGAAAAAGGAAAGCTTAGAAAACCAAGACAAAACTAGAACTTTCTCTAAAACAACAAGCAAAACTTGAAACAAAACCCCTACCTAGAAAAGTCTGAAAAGGAATGAAAGAAAGCTTGGATCCTTGATAAAATAAGAAGACAAAATTTCTTTGATGGTAATGAGGATTCGGCCAGGGGAGGATACAAGGAAGATGGATTTTCCTTGAGAAAGTAAACTTGGAAATGGAAAGGTTTGGTGTTTGAGAGGTGGTTTGAGGTGAAAGAGTGGTGGTTCAAGGTTGTTGTGGTGGTGGAAAGCTTTCTTTGATGGTGGAGGAAAAAGAACAAGATGAAGAGAAGTCAGAAGAAAAGAGAGAAAATGCAAGAAAGCTTGAACTTGGTGTACGTCTCGATTTTCCCGTGTACAATGATCGAAATGCCCTGAGGTCATTTTACCCGAAAGTGAGGATCGCCGGTTCTGATCGTCAAGGGGATGTTTTGTTGATTAATAGGGGATTATATGTGTTATGTGTGGTAATAGAGAGAAGAATCTCATTTTCAGTTTTGACCCGTGAAATTACCAAAACGCCCATGTGGCGTTTGTCATCATTTTACGTGCCAATTAGCCCTAACTTTACCTAAAGATTTTAAATGATGTTTATAAGTGGTTTTTTATGTGTTTAACCGGCCGGAAGGTCCCGGCAATTTTAGTGCAAAATTACCATTTTGCCCCTAGAATAGTATAATGAGCCTAATGACGCGATTAAGCAAACCTAAGCAATATTAGGCTCTAATCGAAGATTAATTTATTTTGATAATTAATCTAGGGTCAAATAATTTATTGAGGCTAATTGGAACCTAAGATTGCTTAGATAAACTCTAATTGCATTCTTTAATTCAAGATTTCAAGTCATGGAATCTTGAATAGTGTTTTCTCTCCAATTCCTTAAATTAAGGAATTGTGCCATACCTCACTTGACTAAGAAAATGAATTTAATTTGTTAATCTAGTATGACCACTCCTAATTAAGTCTTGAGCCACCTTAATTAACCATTTTCTCACCTAAACACTTTCTTACAAACTCCTAATCAAAAGCCTAATCAAAGACACACCTAAACATATCATTAAACCACAATTACATGAGCAATTTCTCCTCCCCCTTGGCTATCCAAATCTGGCCGAAATTTGCCCTCCCATGTGTAGCACATGGTGAGTTTGTTTCACTCAATGACCATTTCTTAATGTAACACCCTAAATTTTAATTAAAAATTAATTTGAGCTTTATTAATCTTAATTTCAAAAATCTAATAGTTAGCAATGATGGGCGCCCAACGGACCTCCAAAAAAAAAATTTCAGGCCGATGAATAGTAACCTGGGCCCCACGCCATCCTGACAGCTAAACCTAAATTCCGGCCTCGAAGGTGCCTGAAATTAGGAAAACATGGGAATAATGTTAGAAATAGGTGGAAATGATAATTTTATATTTAGAATTAATTTACGGTAATATTGGGTAATATTGGGTACGGTATTTACCCGTTCGGTGAGATTTCGTGTTCGAGTTTTTAACACGAAGAACATTTCTAACATTATTGATAATTGATTTATAATTGATATTTATTCACTTGAGAGTGGAGGCCAAGATTTGATATTGGATTCCAAGATCAAATCCTAACCATCCACTTGGCTTTCTAGTAGCATGAATCATCATAAGTCTTGCTTTAATGATGATGACTCATAAAAACACCTAGGCAAAAACATCTCCCCAAAGGCAAGGAGCATCTCGGCCATTCCAAGCAAAGGCAAGCTAGTTCTTCTTCCATGTTCAAGAGCTCCATCTTAGTTACAATTCACATAAACACTAGCCTAGGATCCTCAAAACCCAAATCTTCCTTCACAAAAATCGATCTACACTTCCACCTCTACAATTATAACCGATTAAAATTTCAAAAACCTCATCCTTCTTACACATCCATCATTGATCAGAGGAGGGTTTGAAGTTGTGTGGGGAGTTTTGGTTGTGAAGAAATCCCACCTTGAAGCAAGCTAGAGATAGAAACTTGTTGAAACCTTCAAGAGTAGAGTTTCTGCGGCTTTCTTGTGAAATTTTTCAATTCTGTTTTAGCTTACCCTAATTCCGAAAATTTTGATGATATTGATGATTAACATATTGATATTGATGTATGAATTTTTGTGTTGTGTTTGGATGGTTTTAAAATGGGTTTTCTCTCAAGTGAAATTGGAACTAGGTTGCTAGACTAATTTCTGTCTGGAATAAGAACTTTTCATGAATTTTCTGGAAATTTTGTGGGTGGTTTCATGAGCCATGAAAATTATATGTTGTAGTTAACCTCTTAAACTAAACACACGAATTTTCTTAGGGGTTAATTATAAGGTTTGATGCCTAAAAAAATTAGGAACCGAATGGTAACTGCGCCGTTGAATTGTCAGAATTAAGTAACAAACTTGCTCAAATTTTTCATCATAGCAATTGATTGAGATAGCCCTGAAATTTTTACAGGTTGTTTTAGACACATTGAAATGTCATGTGAAATTTTCCTTAAGGTTGGAATGTTTGTTTGGTATGGTAATAAATTGTTGCGCCTGAACTTCAATTCTGCTAGGATAATGAGATGTGGAAATGGCTAAAATTCTATGATAGTATGTACATATCTTACTGTATGTTTGAAACATATGGGGAAAACAGAAACAAGGCTTAGAAAGAATTGAGAGGGAAGGCAAAAAGAAGGACTTCCCTAGAAAAATTATGAGTCGATAGACGTATCGGCTAGGCATAGACCTTAGTGATCCAGAAATGGAAAAAATGAAGTTCGGTGATCTCTAATAAGAATTAGCTCATGTCCTAGGTCTATGGTCCTCTGAAATTGTGGGGTGTGAATGTATCTCTCTGAGAATAAGCCTTCCCTATGTTGAGAAAATTGAGAAAGATATGAGGAATGGAGTTTCTGATTGTACATATTATTACTCAATCGATTATTGTGATATTATCCTTAGTTCCCGCCTACGGGTTTTCAAGATTTCTGTGTATGATTTTGTATAAATATTGTATATGCATGAATTGCTTATGCCTACTGTGTGTAGTATATGGGGGAAACTACCCTACTGAGAATTTTATAATATTCTCACCCCTATGTGTTTGTTTCCGTGTCGCCTCCAGGTTAAGCCAGGGGATAAGGATGCTGCTATGCAAAGGAGTGTAGGATTGCTGGAGTATAGGAGTGACCGTTTTATTCTGCGTACTTAGTGAAATGAGTATGTATGTAAATGTATTAGAAGACAGACATGTACTAAAGCTCATAGAGGAGCTTCCTTATGTATTTTAGCTGGATGTTTAATAAACTTGATGTTTACTTGTAATATGTTTTAATAGAATTACGCTTAGTTATTTCGTACGTAAATCAAGCTTGCTATAGATAATTAAGAGAGGTCCACTAATTAACAAGTAACAACTCTCGAGTATGATATCATAGCTTAAGAATGGGGTTGTACTTGGGAGGATGTTACATAAGCCATGCCTTACCCATGCCTAGCGATGCTTTCTACCATGCCTCACCATACTTCCATGAAACAATCCTCTCACCTCATGGAACATGAGGTTAGGGCCTCCCTCCCAATCAGCCAACATGTTGCATTTTTCTATAAATACCAAGCCCTTGAAGACTTGGTTGCTCTTTGGATCATTTGCCAAGTTCAAGCATTCTTGCACTTTCTCTCATTTCCTCTCAAATTCCCTCAACTTGGCCGATTTCTTCCTTCAAGTTTCAAGAGGATTTTCTTTCTCCATTTCATCAAGAACTCAAGCTTTCTTTCATATCCCTCAAGACTTCAATTGGTAGGGGTTTTGTTTTAATATTTTGCTTGTGTTCTTCAAGAAAAGTTCTAGCTTTCTCTTGGTTTCAAACTCTTTTCCTCTTCTTTTTTTTCTTTTCGGCCAAGAGGCCTTTTTATAAAGAGAACATGAGCTTGATGATGAGGTTTCAAGATAATGACTTGTTGTTGTCATGTGAGAAACCTCTAAAGCTTGAAACAACTTGGTCTTGGACCATACATGCTTGTGTTTCTTTCTTTTCTTGCTTATAATTTTTGGTTTCCTTTTCCTTTTCCTTTGAAGGATTTCGGTTTCTTTTGCCTTGGTTTGAACAAAGTTTGCTAAAAATGTAAAGTAGATCACAAAAGTTTTGTTAAGAAAATTAATCTAAGATTTCAAAAAGCTCTAAGCTTACCCTTGCCAACCTTAAAGTTGGTTTGCCGTTCTAAGAGTTTACTCTAGATTGAAGCCCATGAGCAATAAAATAAAGAATATGAGTAGTTCTATTTATGTTTGTTTTGCTAAAGTGTTGGTGTTTTTGTTTTAATCCACTTTCTTGAGCTTGATGATGAAGTTCAAACCAAAGACTTCTTTGAAGACTTGGTGTTAAGAACTCTAAAGCTCATTTTCTATTGTTAAGATACATGTTGGGTTAAGGCTGTTGATGTTCCTCTAAAGTCTCACAAGAGCTCTAGTTAAGATAAAATAAGTTGCATCCATGTTTAAATTTGTGCTTTGCATCTCATGTTTATTTTGATGCCATCACTAAACTTTCAAGAATAAATAAATGAACTTGCATTATCATATTTAAATTCCAAGCTTACATTTCATGTTTACATTTCAAGTCATCACTTAATCTTAAAGATAATAATGAGGTTGCATCTCATATTTATTTTATGCTCTCACTTTACCTTATAATGAAGAGTAAAACGAAGTGCATAGCATGTTTAAGATTATGTTATCACCTAAATACTCTAGAGCTCAAAGACTTGCCCTAAGTATCTTCAAAGGGAAACTTTAATAAAAAGGAATGGATGTGTTTTAGTATGATACAATGATGATTTGATTTAGTAAAATGTAAGGATGATTTCAGGAAAATGTTGGCAAAATGTCTTATGAGGTCTCAAGGTGTTTAAATAGCTTGGAATGTGTCAAAAATCATGTTTTCTCAAATTTCTAGGTTTTGGTAATCGATTACTAGCTTATGTAATCGATTACCAGAGTGGTTTTCGAAGGGTTTTTGGTAATCGATTACCTTACAATGTAATCGATTACCAAGGCTGTTCTTCATGCCCAGAATCACTTAAACCCTGGAATCGATTACCTATTTGTGTAATCGATTACCCCAATGTTCTTCATTTTCCGAAACAAATTTAACCCTAAGTAATCGATTACCATAATACATAATCGATTACCCAATTATTTTGAACCCAGAATAAAAATTAGTCCTGGTAATCGATTACAGGCACATGTAATCGATTACCAGAACACCCTTTTTGCTCATGAAATTATTCCAAGAGAAGACTAGTAACTCATGTGTACTTATAACATGATTTATGCGATTATGCGTGATGCATACTTTTGGTTTTTCTATCTTGTTGGCCACTATGAATTCTGTTTTGAGGAGTTAGAATGCGTAAGATTATGTTTGAGTAAAGTGAGGAACATTTGACGTTTGTAAGGACTAAGTGAGAAAGGTTTGAGAACTAAAATCTTAACACCCTTAGATATTTAGAATAATGATAACTTTTGTTCCCATAATTGAGCTTAAGGAAGATGGCTCATAATTAATGTTTATGCCTATAGTTGAACCTAAGATCTTAGGCAAAGACAGAACTTAGAAAAGAGCCTAAGGTGTAGATCATAGAATTCCCCATAGTCGAGTACTGATCATGATGTTTAATCTATACAATGCTGATTGGATGAGTTAGTAAACATAAATGTTAGAAAGAATTATAGGTAATGATCCCTTAGGTGTTATAAAAATTTATAATGAAGGTTAGGATAATTGGAATACAAGTTTAAGACCTGAAGGGCCCGAGCATAAGATACCATGAGATAGGAGGTGCGATGTGAGTATGAGGGTGAATGAGCATATTCTTAATGATATGATTATGTTAATACCTTAAGCATGAAATGTTGTGTATAATTGGCATGATGATGTGATGATGTGGTACGCACGTTTAAAATGCATGAGAATATGAAATATGAATGAAGGATATGTTATATGAGGTTCTAAGGTTGTATGCTCATGTTGCATACATAAAATATATGATAATGTGGAAATGATCCCATTATGACTTCTCAAGTTAAGGGTTCTATGGGGTGATCCAAAGAAGAATATGATTTCCCTTCCTTTACCCCGTATAAATCTAGCGACGGCTAGTTAGGATGAGCTCATTTCTAGGCGATGGGTGATTAGGAGTTTTGGTGACCATGTTAAAATCGCAGGGCCAGCATGTTGGGTGGATTTTGGTGACCATGATGAGGGTAGAAAAGTGGAAAAAGTTATTAAGGAACTCACTAAGTTCAAGTATGAAAAGTAAAAGACGCACATGCATATGTTTCGTTGATGTTTCATTGATGCTTTGATTAAGTGATAAATGTTATCTACGTGTATTGTCATATCAAGTATTACCATGCATACATAAAATATCTGCTACATTCATACCATGAAGACTCATGCTAAAAGAAACCCACTTCGGATAATAAGATTTGAGAAATTAAAACTTAACCTATGCATGCACCTTTTTATAATGAAACCTTAAGTGGCTGGGTTGACGATGACACTTAAGTTAAAGCGGGGAGCCTATGAGAATCTTGTATAAGTATTCTCATCTTTTGTTTTTCCCTCCCGTGTCGTCTTCAGAACGGATTCAGATGTTCGTGATTTCCCTTGAAGCGCGTACGTAGGAAGTTATGCATTTCAAGAGATGCGCAGAGAAGCTTGAAGACTAGTGGAGCTGTTTATAATTATGTTTCGCGTTAGTTAACCTTGCTTGATGTATCTAGTATCTTGAGATGTCTTATTTATAAGGGCATCGTTGTTTTGTTATGATTATAATATAATACTACTAGTTATGTTGTGTTTATTCTATGGTTTATTTATGATGTTATGGTGATGAATACTTGGATGTTATGTTTCTTATTTAAGTCGATCCTATGTGCATGGCGGCTCACATTTTAAGTCTTAAGTTCAAAAAGAAAAAAAAATTAGTCGTATTTTTATTACTCATATTTTAAAGAAAGCCAAGTCAAGTTCTTAAACGAGACGTAACCACTAATAACTAGCCGAATGCGACTCGAAGCATATTAGGTGAAAGTTAGGGTGTTACACTTGGCAAATGATCTAAGTGTGACCAAGTTTTCTAAGGCTTGGTATTTATAGAAAAATTTCAACAATGAGGCTGCAAAAGGAGGAGGAAGGCCGAAGGTATTCATGGCCTTTGGGAAGAAAATATCTTCAAAACTTGTCATCCAAAGGCATGGTTAAAAGCATGGCTAGGTATGATTCAAAGTATGGCTTTAGGTATGGTCTTTGAGTGAAACAAAATCAACATGTGATGGATTTAGGGGAGGATGAACGGTGGAATTTCCAGCCAAGGAAGGATGATTTGTCCATGTAATTGTGGTTTAATGATGTGTTTAGGTGTTTCTTTGATTAAGGTTTTGATTAGGAGTTTGTAAGAATGTATTTAGGTGAAGTAATGGCTAATTAAGGTTGTCAAGACTTGATTAGGAGAGTGATCGTGCCAGATTAACAATTTAAAATCATTCTTTTAGTCAAATGAGGAATGGGTACAATTCATTAATTTAAGGAATTTGGAGAGAAAAATACTATTCAAGATTCCATGACTAAATCTGAATTAAATAATGTAATTAGAGTTTAACTAAGCAATCTTAGATTCTAATTAACCTTAATAAATTATTTTGACTCTAGAATAATTATCAAAATAAATTAATTGTCGATTAGAGTCTAATATTGTTTAGGTTTGCTTAATTACGTCATTAGGCTCACTGGACATTTTTAGGGCAAAATGGTAATTTCGTACTAAACTCGTCTTGGGCTACTCTGTATTAACCTATTGTTAAACTTCACTTAAAATCATCGTTTAAAACCTTTTGGTAAAGTCCAGGTTCAACCCATGTAAACGATGACAAACAACCACATGGGCGTTTTGGAATTTCACGAAACTCAAAAATGAGATTCTTCTGCTCATTACCACACATAACACATACAATCCCCTATCAACATCAAAACATCCTCAAGGATGGCCGAGACCCGATCTCATTTTCCTGGTAAAATGACTTTAGGGCATTTCCGATTTGTACACGAAAATTTCCTGGTTACAAACATCAATCAAGCAAAGCCAATGAGCACTCTCGTGCATTCTTCTCAAGTTATAAATGCTAACAAGAATGGTGAAAAAGTGTCAAAAAGTACTATGAAGGTATAATTGGTTCATTATCTAGTTTACTACTAGTAGACTTGACATACAATTAAGTATAGGAATTTGTGCTAGATTTCAATCTAACATAAGTAATCACACTTAAATACTGTCAAAAGGATTCTAAGATATCTAGTAGGTACTACTAATCTTAGCCTTTGGTATAAGAAAGGTACTTTAGTGAAATTGTAGGATATTGTAATGCTGATTATGGTTGAGATATAGTGGAAGAAGAGCGCAAGTGGTTTTTGCTATTTCTTTGGAGATTGCCTCATCACTTGGTCATGCAAGAAGCAAAATACAATTGCTCTCAATTGTAGAAGTCTTAATATGTGGCTTGCTGCAAATTGTTGCACTCAAATGCTTTAGATTAGAAATTAACTTAAAGATTATCACTTGAGGTATACCAAAATCCCTATCTTATGTGATAATACTAGTATTATAAATCTTGCTATGAATCCTATTCAATATTGTAGATCAAAGCACATTGATCTAAAACATCATTTCATAAGGCATCATGCACAGAAAGGCAATACTTAGCTAAAGTTTGTGAATAATAGAGGACCAAATTTCTTATATATTCACTAAACACTTTGGTCAAGATCATTTATGTTATTTGAAAAACCTTGTGAACCTAAAATGTTTTTGAAAACTTGTGTTGCATGACATTCATAGCATTCATTGCACTTTCTTGGAGTCCCCTTTGTGACTCTTATCTAAGGCCTTTCATGAAAACTATCTCTAAAAGTTCACAGACCAACTTTTAAGATAAGAAATTACTTCATTTCCTTCAGAACCACTTCAGAAAGCTCAAGATACATAGAATGCTAAGTGAAGGGGTCAAAATGTGTTAGAAATTTTTCAATCCTTTGAAGATTAGAAAAGGTTTACAATAATTTTTGAGAGACCAAAGACCTTTAGAAAGCATTTTAGTTTCTGATAGTTTGGAAACCCTTCGTTATAAAGTTTTTCACTTTTTGATATGCATTTAAGCTTGGAACAATTTCCCTCAATCTTTCCACTTCCCCTATGATGTGACCATTACCAAACTCCTCTTTCCCTCATCCCAAAAACTCCCACAAACATTGTAACTCCCCTCCACAACCTTAAACTCCCAATTAACTATCTTTTTCAACCTTAAACATATCTGGACCCTCACCTCTCAATCTCAAACACTCTTAACCTTCTCTTAACCTCATGTTCTCCAAATCAGTTCCTCTTTACCCTCTCTACATTCTCTCAAACTCTCACCATAGGAAAGCGATTGAAGCTTACAGATAAGAAGATAGAATTTCTCATGTACAATGAGCCGTCAATGCAAGAGCATTATGAGGTGAATTTCTCCCGGAAAAGTGGCCCGGAGAAAGGAAGCCAAGAAGTTGATTAATCAAGTGCCTTTCCTCAAAGAAGTGTTCTCTATGCAAGGTTGGGAAGAATTTCTAGCCACTTCTAAAAAAGTATTCCCTAGGATGGTCACAACATTCTATTCCCAATTGCAAGGAACTCCAAAAACTCTTATCCGTCTATCATCAAAGAGCATGCCTTGGATATCACACTTTCTGACATGGAAAAATCATTAAGGCACCCTATGATGGCATTGCATGTTTACCTAATGTGGTTGGTGGCACAAGATCAGAGTGAATGGAGGAGATGTTTCTAAAACTAGAGTCAACAAGGTTAGAGAAATCAACACGCAATGCTAAATTTCCAAGCTAAGGTAGTATTTTCTGTTGTTTAATTTACAATACCCCCTAGACTAGGAATCACAGTGTGTTGATGGGGATGGATGCTATGCTATTATTTTGCTTGCTATTAAAGAGAAAAAGTAAACCTCCCTAGATTGACCATGGAGTACATGTTGAGTGCTATTGTCAAAGAAAAAAAGGAGGACTAGTTGTACCTTTTGGTATGTGTTTTACAAGGGTTTTCCAACTCCTCATACCCTCTTGAGGTTATGAGTAAATACTGGGCATGAATTTACCATAAATTCCTTCAAGACATTGGCCAATAGTAGAAGAAAGCCCTTAAAAGGGAAGAAGGAACCAAAGAGAAAGGAGGTGAAAAAGAAAGTTGAAAAGAAAGATGAAGTGGTTGAAAGAGCAAAAGAAAGATGGTTCTCCCTCTAGAAAGAAAGGAAGATGATTTTGAAGAAACTTAATCTAGGAAGAACCAAGGAGGATTGAGAGAAGAATAGAGAGGATAAAAGGCCCAAGAGGCAAGAAGGTGCTTTAGAAGTGGGGTGCAAGCCTCAAAAGTTGCGTTGGTGATCAACCACAAGGGAGATTTGACACTCCCTAGAAGATAAGAGCTCCCCAAAGGCATTTTAGAGGCTCACTTATTTTGAATGAACAACTTGCCGAGAGAAGCAAGGATTGCTCATGAAGAAGAAGATTTTGAGTTCTTTGAGGATGAAGAAACAAAACAAGCTCTTAGAGAAAATAGAATCCTTCAAGAGAAAAGAAATATGGAAGAAGTTTAGAACAACAAATAGCAAAAGGGATTCAGAGTCCAAGTAAAGGCCAAGCTATTGTAGTCTCAGAACCCTTTGTGGAAATTCAATAGTCAACACCATGGGTAACTTATCAACAATTTGACTAGATAATCAATCCCTCATAAATGAAACATATTAGAAAATTATAAATTTTATAAAAAAATTTATTGTCCACATTATGTGATATAATTATTAATTTTTGGATAAATAAGTGAATTATATTGTTTTAATTTATTTAAAATTACTATATTTTCTATTAAAGATTCTATTAATAATAATTTTTAAATTGTGTAGTATTATTCTTGGTAGCATACACATTATGCGTTCATAACCCGTCCTATCCTGTACCCACATTGACATAAAGTTTATTAGACCAAGTTCAATAACCCTTAATTCTACCCTCTACATTTTTCGAATTATATTTTTGATTGGTTAACTTGAATCTAAATCAAATTATTCTTTAAGAATTACATTTTTTTTATAATAATTATTGAACAATATAAGATTTGATACTTCAATTAACATATTTTACGTAATTGATATTATTTTTTATTAATATAGTTAATTTAGAAACATATATTATAAAATATATCTTTAATTATAGTTTTCACTTATAAAATTTTATAACTTTATTATATAATATATAAATCTTTATTATTTAAAAGTTTAACCTATACCTAGTTTGACCCAATTATGAGCCATACCATTTTGTGATTGGGTCAGACTTCAATAAATGATTTGATCTAAAAATCCAGATGGATTGAAATGTGATCCAACTCAACTCAGCAAAACCCGTCCCTTACACGCCACACAACTCCCAGAAATAGTAACAGAAGGAATATCTTGTTAAGCTCGTGAGTCGTGACACATTTTTCAATTGCATAATGCATCCTTAACGCCTGCGTACGAAAGGGACAAGTCACGGTGGGACCAACGTTCACGGGTTGCTTCTTCTTTGTTCTTGGAAAAAGGATATATACAAATGACTCCAGCATAAAAAGAAAATCAAAAGTCCCATAAAAAGGAAAAGAAAATCAAAAGAACGAATAATAAACTTGAAATGTTTACTATATATTTGCACTGACATATTATTAGTATGGAAACTACTATGCATAGAAAATCTATGAATATATCATATATAGTATATTTAAATCAAAATAAGTAATTATATCTCAAATCAAATAGTTTTAATAATAATATTTGAAGTAAAATTAATTAGAATTTTATCATATTGTCATATTGTCGATTAGAAAAAGTATACTATAGTTAATAGTCAAATATACATTTAGGATTTATATGAAGTTATAAGCATATCAATTTAATATTTTGATAAATTAAATAGGGCATCTATAATATTAATCTATACTATTAATATTTATTATTAAAGGAAACTTATAACTTGACAATTAAAGTATATTGAAATTTAAAGAAAATTTTACTATAATAGAAACTATTACACATAATATAAAACATTATTAATGAATTAATCTAAATTTAAATGATTGTATTCAAAATTTAAATATTAGTTACAAATTAGATTTTAGATAGATAATATCTATTTGATAATTAAAATAGTATTTGATAATCATTTCAAATATGTTTAAGATCAAAATGTTTTTTAGAATTACTTTTATTGTTATATTGAATGTTATTAAATCTTTAAATTTTAATATTATCCTAATATTTCATTAAAATCATATATTTCTACTTATTATCTTGTACATGCAGAATAGTTTATTTAATTTAAGTACATTAGTTAAAAGATATTAGTTTTGTAAAAATGTTCAAATTAAACACTAATATTTAACTTAAAGATTAAATTTAAAAGATTAGATAAGATAACCATTATTTGAATTATTTTAAATATTTTTCTTTAAGTCAAATAGTTGTTTTTAGAATTAATATTTGATGTAGAATCAATTAAAATTTTAAATTATTACAATATTTCAATCTATCAGAAAGAATATATACTTGCTAAAATTAAGTGTATCAAATCAATTGTAGATAATACACTTGGAATTTAAGAAATACAATATGATATTGTCAGAAAGAATACTTGCTAAAATTAAGTACATCAAATTAAACGTAAATAACACACTTGGAACTCATAAATATGATATGATATTAAACTAAACATGTTTATTTAATTATTTTGCTAAATTAAATAGCGTATATTTAATTAAAATATATAAATGTAAGGAAAATAATATTGATTTCATAATAGGTTCAAAGCACCAACAATAAATTTAAAGATTAAAATTTTGATTTTTTTTTTTTTGTAATGAAAAATCTAAAGTTTTGAAATTTGAAATAAGATAACTAATCAATTATTTACTATGGACGATTTCTTCTAAAACATATATTTGTCTCAAATATTAATATGTTAAATATAATCAAGTAGAATTTTGAATTATTTTTGTTACAGGGAGCACCTTTGATAGGGGCTCAAGCCTTGAAGTTCAACCCGACAAGTCATGTGCGGTAAGAACAAACGCATCCAGGGTTATGAACATCAACCATCCCCAGGGAAGTCGAGACCTAGCTACCATAAAGAAAGAGCATGGAATCCTGATCTCAATCAAAACCTTTTAGATGGAGGATGACTCATCCTAACGCTTTCAAAAATTATGGATGGAATGAGATTTTCTACTATGACTCCAGCCCACTATTGGGGACAATTTCTAGGGCAAGTCCTAGGAAGTATAAATATGAGAAGAGAGCATCATTAATGGTATGTTATTTTCCCATCAGTTACCTTCTTGGGTCCTTGCTAACTTAGGCATCGAACCTTTGAGGTCCTTCTCCTAGGACGTTAGGACATCCACTAGCACCATCAAGGAAATGAGAGATTTTATAGCCATATTTTCATGGTAGAGAGCACTAAGGTATCATTGATGAGCACAAATGTCACAATTCACATTTACCAAATTAACAAACTTATTCAAAACTAAATTGCAATAAAACGTAGTATAATGGTGCGCAACGTGTCATCTCCCAACGATATTGATAAACTAATAGACGATAGGTAAAGGGGTTTTGAAACAATATCAACATAAACTAAATGAAAGCTAACAAGCAAGAACTATGAAATAAAAAAGACTTAAGCACAAAGACTTCTTAAGGCCTATAATTGATCTATCATTAACACACACATTTCCTCAAACATATGGTAGGTGACTAACTTGTGACTAAATCATGTAATCACACAATCTTGACACAACAATTCAGTCGACAAATGGCAGAGATTTGGCTAACACACACCCAAAAGTTGTTAAGGTCTCAACACCCATGTGCTTATGCTAGCCAATGCACCAATTGCATTGGCCTAATCCCCAATTAAGAATTAATCCCTATATCCAAACCATGCATTCTATTTTCATATAATGCTTTTAATTTTAGAGTTTATGAATATCCTTATATGCTATAAGATTTCAAGATTGAATTGAAATGTGAATTGTGATTAAGTTTATGTCACAAACTATTTTATAGTAATGTTTTGAATTTCAAGCATTCAAACGATTTACGGATTATGATTTTTTCTATGTAATGAAATAGTTTACGCTTTTACATACTGTCAAAGCGCATGTTAGATTTGTCATGACTCAACTTAAATCGTGATTTGCATGTGAAATCCCATCCTATGTAAGCGTCATGGCCGCTAAGTCGTGCTAAATGCATAAGTTAACATAATTGCATTTTAAAACATATTCAAACTTATAATTTTAAAACATAATCAACATATATTCTTCCTTTTATAAATCAAGTCTAAAATCCATATCTATCATAATAAAATTGAGTTGCTCTAATACAAAACCATGAAAACTATAAAGTCATAATTACATATTAGATCTAAATCATGGTATCAAAATACTATATGCATGGTCCAAGATCCTACTTGCACATCACTAAGCACTCTATAAAACATAACCCAAAACACTTCACTACAAAGTAAAGTTCACCCAAGCTAAAGCACTATAGCTACTAAGAAGGAGGCTAAGAAATAGGATCTAAAACAACAATTGTATTTGTAAGCGAGAGGAAAAAAGATGTGTGTTTTATCTAAAACTTGAGCAATTCTCCAAGTAACCCTACGTAAGATAACCAACAAATATAATAAATAGTAATGCAGTAGCTATAAAACAATTTTCATTTTTAATGCATAATAATTCAAATACCAATAATTCGTGCAAAGTATGTAAACTAGTAAACTAATAGAGAAATAGAAATATTTGATAATATAGCATAATAAATAGCATATATATATATATATATATAATATATATATATATATATATATATATATATGAATTTTGAAGGCACCTAATGAGGTCCCATAATAAACACTTAACTAGGTTCCGTTCTCAAATCTCTATTGGATGAGATTGTCCTTTAATGAACAACTTGGTACCAAGGCTACTTAAGCTTAACTTACTATCTATTTATCTATAGCTACCATATAAACTAAAAATCATGAAAACTTAGGGCCTATTTGGTTTCAATTTCCAGTTTTCATTTTTCATTTTTAGTTTTTTAATTTTTCAGATTTTGTGAAGGAAATACTAAAAATTGTGAAAACTACAAAATTGTTTCAGTTTCATTTTCAGTTTTTCCTTCACAAATTCCTAAACTTAATTGTAGTTTTCAAAATTTTCAGTTTTTCTTTACAAATTTTGGAAACTGGAAAATTGAAAATGAAAATTTAAAATTAAATTGAAAAGTAAAACCAAGCAGGCCTTATAATTTGACTAAAGCTCTAAACTTTATTCTTGGGGCAGTATTTATCATGAACATGAAATTCCAATAAATATTCAGGTTTGTATGATATTAAAATAAATCATGTGAACATGTGCTTGGCAATATTATCTTTAAAAGCATTTAAATTAGGCAAACATAGTCCCATGAGTTTCCTAACATGTATTTCATGGTGCATTTGAAAATACAAATTTGTAAGCTTATCATAAATTCATATAAATTCATATTAGTCATGAAATAATTTCTAAAATCACATTCCAATATTACCATGCATGAAAATAACTCTAATGACCAAAATAAATGTCATAGTCTATTCACCTTGAGGGTAGATTTCATGCAGCACTAACAAAACTATGAGGAGCGAAATGACACTAACATCTGCCATGTAAGCAACAAAAACCCATGAATAACAATAACACACTAGAACAACTCTATGGACTTTGGGAGAGTAAACAAACATGTAAAAAACCATGAACATAGACACCCTAACCTTAATCATGGAAAAATATGGGAGAACTATGCATAACCATCAACAAATCCTTACCTTGAAGCTTAAAGGAGGAAGGAAATGATAGAGAAGGAGAGAAAGGGGGTGGAAGAAAAGTTGAATAATATTAGGGTTCATGAATGAGAGGGAAATAAGTTTGGGTGTTTTAATGAAATTGCAGCATTTTGGGGATTTTTGATAAACATAACTATGCCGTGCATTTTATTATGCATCCACACACACTCAAAAATTGGGAGGCTCGCCTGACAATGAGGAAAAAGTGGTTGACGCAAATCACACATTCGCACGTATTAATTACACACCCACAAAATGACAAACTAGGTCCATGGGATGAAAAAAATGTGTTTGTGTGATTTATGCAGACTCTGGAGAATTCTCCAGAATCTACCTTGAGCCTCGAGGGAAGGCCTCCTGGCCTAAGTGGCCTTCCTACGGGCACCTAGTTTTGGAATATTGCATACTACCCCTTTAAAAGGGATTTGGCACCCAAATCTAAGCTAATGTACAATGAGAAGGAAAAGATGCGGATACTTGATCTTTAAGGCTTCTTCGGCTTCCCAAGTCGTTTTCTCTAGAATGATTTTGTAACATCCTAGTTTTCTTCAGATATTAATTGAGGAAAACTTAATAGGAATATTAGAATTCTGGCTAAAAGTTTGATGAGAATGACTCCATGTGGAGTACAAAAAAAAAATGTGAATAGTACTTGACTGCTTTAGGCCTCTGGAAGAAACTGGGATTTAGGACGAAGTGCCCGAAGTTAAGAAAATATGAGAATAAGATTAGGAATGTGTGGGAACGATAATTTTATACCTAGAATTAAATTTCGGGTAATATTGTTAGATCGTAAGTGTTTACCCGTTCGGTGAGATTTCTGTGTGGTTTTTAACACTGAAAGACATTTCCATCACTACAACTAAATAATATCCCCCAAATTAAGACAAGTGGAAGGCTAGGATTTAATCTTGGAATCCAAGATCAAATCCTAGCCATCCATCATAGCCTAGTCACCAAATCCATCATGATTTCTTTTACAAATATCTTGTCTTGTATTTAATACAAGCCTCATCACCCACCTTCCTCCCAAAAGCCATCCTCATTCTCGGCCATTCCAAGGAGAAATCAGAGCTTGGAAGTCCTCCATAGCCAAGAGCTTCACCTTGTGTTCATCTCACAAAAACCCTAGCTTAGAATCATCAAAACCCAAATCTTCCTTCACAAAAATTGATCTACACTTCCATCTCTACAATTATAACCGATTGAAATTTCAAGAACCCCATCCTTCTTGCACATCCATCAGTGATCAGAGGAGGGTTTGAGGTTGTGTGGGGAGTTTTGGTGGTGAAGAAATCCCACCTTGAAGCAAGCTAGAGATAGACTTGTTGAACCTTCAAGAGTAGGGTTACTGCTGCCTTTCTTGTGGAATTTTTCAATTCTATTTTGGCTTGCCCTAATTCCAAAAATTTTGATGATACTGATGGTTAACATATTGATATTGATGTATGAATTTTTGTGTTGTGTTTGGATGGTTTTAAAATGGGTTTTCTCTCAAGTGAAATTGGAACTAGGTTGCTTACTAATTTCTGTTTTGTAATCAGAATTTTCACGAATTTTCTGGAAATTTTGTGGGTGGTTTCATGAGCCATGAAAATTATATGTTGTAGTTAACCTCTTAGACTAAACACACGAATTTTCTTAGGGGTTAATTCTAAGGTTTGATGCCTCAAAAAATTAGGAACCGAATTGTAACTGTTGCTATCTAAATTGTTGAGACTGAAGTAACAAACTTGCCCGAATTTTTAATCATAGCAATTGATTGAGATAGCTCCTGAAATTTTTACACAAGACTATAACATGTTGAAATACCTCTGTGAATTTTCTTGTACCTTGATTCCATCGAATTCTAGGGTTAAATATTCTAGAACACAAGTTTGGACTATGAATTTGTGACTTCTGACCACCAGATTTGCCTATTTTATTGAAGTGGTTATATAACTCTGATTGCCCTGAAATTTTTACAGGTTGTTTTAGACACATTGAAGTGTCACGTGAAATTTTCTTTAAGGTTGGAATGGTTGTTTGGTAGGGTAATAAATTGTTGTGCCTGGAACTTCAATTCTCCAGGATAATGAGATGTGGAAATGGCTGAAATTCTATGATAGTAAGTGCATATCTTACTATGTATGTTTGAGACATATGGGAAAACAGAAACAAGGCTTAGAAAGAATTGAGAGGAAGGCAACAAGAAGGACTTTCCTAGAAAAGTTATGAGTCGATAGACGTGTCGGCTAGGCATAGACCTGAGTGATCCTGAAATGGAAAAATGAAGTTCGATGATTCTAATAGAATGAGCTCATGTCCTAGGTCTATGTTTCTCTGAAATTGTGAATTGTGAATGTATCTCTTTGTGAGAATAAGTCTTCCCTATGTTGAGAAAATTGAGAAAGACATGAGAAATGGAGTTTTTGATTATGCATATTATTACTCGATTGATTATTGTGATACTATCCTTAGTTTCCCTACGGTTTTCAAGATTTTGTGTATGTGTTTGTATGAATATTGTATATGCATGAATTGCTTATCCCTACTATATATAGTATATGGGAAACTACCCTACTGAGAATTTTATATTATTCTCACCTAGTTGTATGTATTATATTGTTCAGATTCGCAGATGCGTCCCTAGTGTTTTCTGTGATTCGCCACAATGGGTGTGGCAATATGATCCCATTGGACTGCATGTACGCCGTTGGTTATTCCAGTTCGGATCTACATGTTCTTTGATCGCTCCTTCAGGTTCGGTCTTTGCCGTGGACTTCGACCCCGCTTTTCCTTATGACGGTGTGCCCCTTCACATGGCCCATCCTGTAGTGTTTGAGATTCCCTCGCTCCACCCGTATATGGCCAGCAACGCACCCGTTTTGTCATCCTCCTCATCTGAACTCAAATCCTCTGAGGACCCGTCCCGGAGAGGAGAGGTCATTGCCCCGATGGCCAATGGCTTCCTGCACGAGGAGTAAAGACCTCCAGAGACGGATGCATTGTACATAGAAATAGGATAGTGTTAGGACCTTACCTACCTAGACGATGTACTTTTGGTTTTCTTTTGCTCTGTTGTATATGTGCATATGCTGTTTTGTCGGAGGGTGTTTGAGTAGGTTAGGTATAAGGTAGGGGATTAGCCTCGTTCGCATCGAGTCCTACTTTTCGGGGTCATTTTGTTGGTCTTGCCCTTATGATGTATATATATATAGTGACTCGACATTATGCCCCTATATGTAAATCTCGTTATGATAGTATATGTATTGCGACATTTCGTGTCATTGATTATTTCAACTAGTATAGATCCAAACTTGCCAGTAATACTCTACTAATTACTATGTCCATACTCGAGTAAATGTGGTAATTTGGAGGGTGTTACAGATTTCATCTATATGACTTTCACTATGGCTACCTCCTTCGAGCAAAATTTCTTGATTTGCCTATCCACAATGAAAACTAGTCTTTCTTCATAAGACAAACTCTCATATACTTGGACCACTTGTGACATGAGCATATGAGACGATTAAGCATGTAGCTCCTAAGCATCCTGACATAGATGGCTAGATGGATAGCTGATAAAGTAGAATGTAGTGCTAATCTATAGGTCACTACTCCAACTCTCTCTAGATCTCGTAAAGGGCCAATATAATAAGGGTTTAGCTTTATGATGAGTGCCATTACCAAAGGGAAAAGAAGAATAGCTAGTGTTCCATACGAAATATTATTGACACGAGTTTTTCAGCATATTGGGTATCCATTAATTGAAGAATGGTTTGAGTACATGATAGGCACAAGAATACACCATGGCCTCATTCAAGACTATGAAGAACAAAACTGTACTTGTCAAGACCAACTCTAGAAGACAAAGCTCCCAAATCAAGGGTGCAAAAATTGAGAAAGTTGCAAGTGGACGGAGAAAAGAAGAAGGAAGAGAAGGGCAAAAAGAAAAGAAATATAATCCTCCTTGAGAGGCTTAGAGGACTGAGGCAATAGAAGAAAATCTGAGAGGACTAAGTCTCCAGAAGTCCCTCCTAGAACGAGATAAGGAGCAAGCTAATGTAGGACAAGAAGCAAAAGAGAATAGAATCCCTTAACCCATCCGAGCCTTCAGAAGCTGAGGAGGACACCTCAAAAGTAAGCTCCCTAAAGGAAGTCCTGACAAACTTCAAATAAGAAGGCAAGATGTAGAGCAAAAGTCAGGAACTTACCCAAAGATATGCTTAAGGTTACTATAATCTTAAAAGAAATGCTTAAGGTTGAGCAAGCTGGAGTTGCTCCTGAAGACAAAGATTATTCTAAAGAGAGGATGAGGAGGAGGCTGAAGAGTTCTCAAGGAGAATAGAATTCTCCAAGAGAAAAGGAAGTTAAAAAAGCACAAAGATTGGAAAAGGCCAAAGGCATTCAGGGCTCAAGTAAAAAAAGATCAAAATCTTCTATCCCTGAACCTTTTGTTATGATTGAAGAACAACCGAGCATGCTAATGATCCATCAATTTGGGTTTACTTCCTTCCCAATCTCCTACCTCCAAGAAGCCATATACCTTCAAAAACCAAGCTCAACCATTGAATCCACCACTGCTCCAAAAAGGATAGCTGATGTTGAAGCTGAAATGGCTTTATATGAAGCTCTAGAAATGGCTCCCAAAGGCACTGATGATGACTTATTGACTATAAAGGCGATGCTAAAGTCCATGACCAAAGACATGGAAGAAAAGTCACAACATGAGGGGAGGGCTCTAAGGAACTCAATATCTACATGAGTGAGCTTTCTCATGCCCTGTAGCCCATTGTGGAAGAACCTAAAAAGGAAGGTGTTGAGTAATCACATGTTGTCATCTTGTTAGTGGCTCAACCTCTACCCTCCATAAGAATAACTTCTCTAGAAGAAGAAGTTGAAGCCTTAGAAACTAGCTCCCCTCACACTGCTATTGCTCCCATTTCTCCTTTGTTGATCTTGCTATTCCTCCATTGCTTCTACACAAATGACTTCACCTGCTAATATTCTCCAGAAATTCCATTGCTCCATTGATCCTACCCCCAACCACTCTACCTCCACTACTACAACTGAGGAATAAGTCACCTAAGTCTGGACATTATTCCCTTGGACAACCCGTCACCTTCACCCAAGCTCCCCAACAATAACATCAACAATAATACACCTTCCTAGTTGACCTCAACCTGAGCCCCAACCAAGTCTCTTTAGAGGTCTAGCTTCTCCTGCACAATCAACGAGACATGGCTTCAAGGCCGGCAGAGTTGAAACTTCAAACAAGGAAATTGGAACTCAACTAGAAGACATGAAGAGTTGCTTATCTAGCTTCTTCAAGAACTCAGAAGGAGGGCCAATGATGTTGTGATCTCCAACACAACCCTTTTGCTGATGACAAAGGGGGGAGAAGAAGGAAAAGAAAATATTTTGTGTTAGGATCAAGGGTAAGCTAAGGAGGAGTGCTTAGAGAATCTAAAAAGAACTCAAACATATCATCATTTTTTGTGTTATGAATTTTTTTATTATTTTGCTATACTTTGGAACCTTGTTCTATACTTATTCTGGTTCTCATGGAACATTTCTTATACTTTGATATGAATGCTCTGATATATTTATCTGGAATCTGGTTTATGATTATTGATACATATATTAGATTTCTTTTCTTCCTTTATGCTTTGATACAATACATATGCTTAGAATCACTTTACTTCTATGCTCTAATACACATACTAGAGTTTTATCATATGCAATCATGCTCTGATACACTAGCATGAGTGTTATCTTAATATAAACATATGCTCTGATACATAATTGATTTGAGAAATAAGTTTCAGAAACTCGTATGTTGTTTTCAAGTTTATCTGTTGCATGTTTGATATATTGTTTTAATAAAACTGAAAATGATTCTCTAAGAAAGACGAGTCTTCTGAAAATTATTTTCTCTAGATAAGTCATGTTGTGTATAGGTTCCAACTCAAAATTGTATAGTACATGTATGATTATCTTTGGATCCAATTGTGATCAAGTTCAGAAAGTCAAATGACCTAGAATTAAGTTGTTTCTGTTCAAAAAGCTTAAATGTTCTAATACATTTCTGAAATTTTTTTATAAGAAAACAACTCTCTGATCTTAGTCACTTAAGGTTATTGAATGACTTGTTGACATCTCCAGCAAACCTTAAGTCAGCTATCTTTGAAACGTATCAACAAGTGTGTTTTGAAATAATATAAATTTACTATGGTTCAAGTTCATTTCAGTGTTATATTTTCTTTCAAAATACTCTCCAAAAAATTTTCTCAAAATTGGGTTTGTCATCATAAAAAGGGAGAGATTGTTAGCTCCAAAACTCTTAGAAAGTGGTATAGCTTGATGTTTTGAGTGACAACAAAATAATTTTGTTAAAATATTTTATAGAAGGACTAATCCTTTACTTGAATTTTTTGAATACTTAACAGGACCATTCTTGTTGACATACAAGTTCCTTTAACAAGTTTTATTTTCACGTTATCATGTGTGAACATGTTTAATCTCATTCAAAGAGATTCAAAAACATACATGAAGTGAAAAATAATCTTTGAAATGGACGTTGGAATATTTTACACGCGAAGAAAGGATTTCCATAACAAGAAACCAAGTTTTAGATAAAGTAGCCTCCATCTTCAGAATGTGATATGCTATGAAGAAATCTATCCTCTTCTGAAGCAAATCATGGTTACTATCTTCAATCATAATGATATAATCACCAACAAGTGCTGATTGAAGAAATGAAGATCAATGAGAAGACAGAAACTGAATTAGCACTTCAGAAAGCATGTTTACTTATAAATGGTGCACATTTTACAAAATGAGAAGGAGAATTCAAATTTCAAATTTAAGTCAAAGTCAAACCCAAAGGACGACGTGACATCTCACCTTTTCACTTGGTTAACCATTCCAACTTCTAGAAGAAAATGTTCAAAAACCTCATCTAGAAAGTAAAAAGTAGTTTCTAAATATGGACTTAGAAACCTCATTTGACAATAGTCTATGCAACTAAAAAGGTAGCTCTGACATAGTCGAGCTAGTCTTCTAGATTGCATTTCCAAGACACAAAAAGAATATCAACATGTGTTACAAGGAAAACAAATCAAATGGCAACGATTTGAAATTGAAGATCAAGTATAAAAGGAGGTCAAGTGCTTATAACTCAAGACTTTTGGCTGATACTTTTGAAAATATTTCAAGAACACAAGAATCCTCCTTCCTCTTCTGTAAATTCATTACTACTTCTAATCAGTCTCTAGTTTCTAAAAATATTCTTTCTAAGTTCTTATTAGATAGCATCTTCTTCCTAGGAAGAATTGTTAGAAAGAAGTCATTCAAATTTTTAGGTCATACACTATTTTATTCTAAGAAAACTTGAAGGTTTGGTTGTTAGAGTGAACCAACCTTCAACCATCTTTGAACCTTGATCTAGTAGTGATAATTACGGGTTTAGCTTGGAGAGGCTAGTCAAAGACTACTTGGAAGTGACAGTAAAGTAAGCCACTGGTCACATGAGATAGCTTGAGAAGGCTATTGAAAGACTATCTAACTTTCTCAGTGTTGAGAAAGGTTGATTTAGTGGAACTCAAAGGTTGTTAAGAACTGGATGTAAGAAGGTTGGCTGAACAAGTATTAAAACTATGTGTTAGTATCTTTAATCTCTCTTAATCTCTTTCACATTCTGCTTTGTGATCCAAAATAATACATTTATGAAAATATGTTTTAACTTGTTTTATTATTTATAGCTAAGTTCATAAAGTTACTTTCTAATCTTCACTAGTAAGGATTTCCACTGCACTTCAATAAACACTTGATAGTCTTTGTTTAAAGTTTTAGAAACGGGAAAAAGAAAGTTTTAGGGTTTAAAGTTTTAAATGAGATGAATTCATGGCCATGTATGTTAAAACATTTTAGTTTTATGAATGTGATTATTAAGGTTTTTGTTAGAAAAGTTGATGATGATCTTTTCATAGATGATGTTTGAATATAACTATTGTTCCTTGATTGTCGGATTTCCTTATACATGTTCTTCTTCAAACCGCGGTGAGAGGAGAAAGTTATGAGATATCTTTCAAGCAACCTCTCCTTTGCAGCTGTCATAGTATCTTTGATGGTTATGCAGTACTATTGTCCTTTCATGTTTGTGATGTAGCATGCATTTGCTTCATAGAAGATCTTTTTAATAGACTAATCATAAGACGAGTTTCTTGAATTGAAGAAACTTTCTCAAGACACTTAGTTTTAGTTTAGAGCAACAAGATTATGTTTTAGGCATCGGGGTCCTTGCAAATCTACCCTCAGGAGATGTTTGGATGTTCGCCAATGCGTTAAGGAAATGAGGGACATTCTATAGCCACCCTTTCATAAGAGAGCACCAAGCTCTCATCATCCTAAGGTAACCCTGGAAACAATTCTCATATTCAAAATAATTAGAAAGAATACTTATTAAAATAAAGTGAATTAATAAAATTGATGTAATTAACGCATTTAGAAATTGTAAAATATCAATTTAACACTAGGAATAATAAATGTAATGACAGTCTCCCTATTTAAATTAAATTGCATTTGATTTAATTAATTAATAAAAAATTTCCAAAACACTAACATTCAATTTAAATATTAAGGGTTGTGTAACGATCGGACTAAGTCATTATTGGCACGAAAAGATCCTGCTCGTTATGTGTTCCTGCTAACATGTCGTGCAAAAATACTATTTTCTTGCAATAATTATCTTTAGAAAGCAAATAATTGCATCAACCAACTGGAATACTAAATTCATAAAAGAATTGTTTGCTTTTGTAAAATTCAAATAATCTAAAATTAATAAATTAATTTTATGATTAAAATAATAAATTCATGATATGTGAAAAACTAAATAATAAATACATGATTAAAATATTTCATGTGTGGCCTAACTAGTTTGAGGACCCTGTTTGCATTTTATTGAGCACTCTAGGCACATGAAAGTAAAACTAAGAACTAATTGGCAATTGAAACTTATCGTTGAAAGAAAATGGAATGACTCCTGCGGAGAGGTGTAGTGTTTATGCCAATTTCTTGATATGAAAGCGAAGAAGAGATCGATAAGTCATCCAAATTTATAAGCGAATAATCACCCACAACTCACATAAGATAAAAAATAAAAGTTCACACTTAAATGCATCATCAAGCACTGAATATACATACATATATAACTATACATGCAAACTATCAACAACAATCACATTAATTCATCCTGTAGCTAGAAAAATAATTGAAATTATTTAAATTGGAGAATTGGTTAGAGATAGACAATATAACATCTGACATTGATCTAATAAATAGGTCCTAGCTAGGTGGACCATGTCCCTGGCGGACACCCAATGATAACCCTCAGGACTCATAGTTTCAATCCCAACAGGTATATAAATGCTAGTCCCTAGCAGGAGATTGCCCTTAGTGAGCAACATGGTACACAAATATTAACGATCATGCTATTGTTAGCTCACAATTCTGTTTCACTAGGTCCCTTGACGGACATCCAGAGGTTGGCCCTGTAGGAAACTTATGTACCAAGGTTAACAATCGTCTCCGTTAACTCACAACTCTATCTAGACTATTCAAGCATACATAATTCAACTGGAATAATATATATAAATTGTAAAACATTGAAACTGATTAGATGGTTCAGACTAGAACTAAGAAAATATCAAATTGAATTCAATAATACTAGACTGTTGGTGTTATTCTATTTACTATTCACATGATAACAATTAAATAATAACTTAATTGTAAAACTATAGTAATTGTTTAACTGATTTCTAGTAACGAGTTAAGTTGTTTCATACTAAATATATAATAAAAAATATTTCTAAAATTCATACAGGGTAAATAGACTATTACTCATAATGTCATAATTAAATAACACTTAATCTAAGAGACTTCAATAACTGTTTAACTATCTTTTGATAATAGGTTAAGTTCTATCATGCTAAATAATTAATTATTTTATCAAAGAAATTATAGCAACTTTTCAACTAAATTCTAATATTAGGCTGGATTCTATCATGAATAGTTAATAACCAAATTTAAATTTCTTATCACATCCAAATGTTTTCGGAGTAGTTTGGGAACCCACAATGGAGGTCTCTTTCTCTGCGAAGTTTTCTGATCGTTGGGAATCAGTGGTGTTTTGAACTAGCTAAAGTCCTCTGCAAATTGGGAAACAATCCCTGCCATGCCTTGCATTCATTCCTCGGATAACCATTATTTTTTTGTGCAAAACAATACCATTTGTTTGTTAAAAAAATCTTGATTTAAACCACTAAAATTTAAGGGAAGACCGAAAACTATATTAACTTTTATTCTGCTATATCATGAAACAATTTTTCTGCTCAAGATTTCATATAATTTGTTTATAACTTTAGAAGATCCGAGTTTCTATATTAACTATTGATGTCTTGCTTAGGGCAGAAGGTAGGATAGTGTATAGGTTGGAATGATCTGCCTTCTTCCTCGGGGATAGGGCATATATACCAAACCTAGTATTGATGGGGGAACCGTTACCGGGCATTGATGCGAGGGTCGTTGGACACTAAAGGATAGGCCAGATTGGAGGCGGGGGACCTTGGGATTTTCCTGGCCAGCTCTCAGATGGCCAAGTTGCTTAAGGGCCATGATCCCCTACTTCCATGTGGGGTCGGGGTTTGTTGGGCCAGACGAGGGGGAATGCTTGTCAGCTTTGTAGGTCAAAGACGCTTAGGCATGGTCTAGATTTGGGGGGTGTGGAACAAAGGCACGGGGCGGGGGTTGGGCTAGTATTGGCTGGTTCATTAACGATGATTTGAAAGGTGAAACAAAACACTCTTGTATATCAATTTTTTTTTACAAAATTTCTTCAATTTTTAAAATTTTATATCTTAATTTTTCAGTTAAATTTAATATTTACCCTTCCTTGAATAGAATTTCCCGGGAGGAAAAGATGTATTTTCGTCTTTTTCAAGTGAGTTACGGTTAAAATTTATAAGTAATTAACGTTGTTTGATTGCATTATCATGACGGGAAACTCAGTAAGAAAACGAGCGGGTTCAAAGACACAACTTCTTATGTAGAAGACAAACTGCATTTCTATTTATTTGTGCACGTCAGTGGTCTAGTATTAGACACTTAATAATTATTTAATTACGATGCCCTAAATCTAAATCTAATGTGCTTCGGAAATGCAGAATCCCACAAACTTTACGATTAGATATGTTTCACGTACATTGTCTACAGTAGTACTTTTATCCAATCTAATTGGTATTGTTTTGGAAAAGCCGTAAGATTAAAGGGGCGTTTGGATGAAATTTTTTAAGTTGAAAATTATATTTTATTACTGAAAAAATCACCATTTTTGTTTATTTGAATAAATTTTTATAAATTATTAGAATCTAAACAAGTTTAGGTTTTTTCACTTTATTTTAGAAGTTAAAAAAGTAGCTTATAACTTATAAAAAAATTAAGTTTTAATTTTTTTCAATTATATATAAAATTTAAATTTTATAATTATTATTTTTTAAATATGAAACAAACGTTGTTTAAAATTATTTCAATAATCACATATTTATATAATATCTTTTTATATAATCGACTATATATGAGAATCAATTTAAGTTTGAATATTTTAGTTAAAAGGTGGTTCTAAGATGATCTGTTTTGTTTGAATTAAATGAAAAAAGATTACTTTTATATACTAAAATACTAAAAGGGTATGAAATAATTTTCTTATATTGTATAATATTTAATGTTTAGGGTTAATTTGATAAAAACATTGTAATTTTCAAATAATCAGCTTATCAAAAGCTTCAAAAAGTCACTTATGACCATAAGTTGTTTTTAAGCTTAAAATTATAAGTTTTGGATTATGATCATATTTTTTCCCAAACATACAAGTTTTATAACTTTTTTTTCCCTATGGTTGTGTTTAGCAAAACTGTGAATTATAATTATTTCAATAATAACTTATCTGTACAATCACTTTTTTATAGAATCGATTATGTGAGAATCACTTTATGTTTGAATACTTCAGGAAAAAAATGGTTTAAAAATAATCTGGTTTATTGTATTGAAAAATATTGCTTTTATTTAGTGAATTACTAGAAGGTGTATGAAATAATTTGTTTATATTATTATACAATATTTGAAATTCGGGTTAATTTGATAAAAAATACTATAATTCTAAAATAATGCGCTTATACTTATAATCAAAAGCTTTTAAAAATTGCTCTCGCTTATAAGCTATGTTTTAGTTTAAAATTATTAACTTTTGATTATAATCTAGTTTCAACATCAACCCAAACATGATTGATTTTTGTATAATAGCTTTTTTTACAAATAATCTCCTGCTTGCATGCTAATTTATGTGATGCTAAAAAAGTTGTTTTAATACATGTGAATTTAATATTAAAGAGACATAATAATATAACTTACTAATAGAAACCATAAAACCTAGTCCATTGGTAGAACCACAAAATTTAGTAATTAGCTAATTAATTTTTTAAACATCTAGTTAATTCAATTTCTAATATATACGAAAATTGTTGATGGCCAGAAGTTTATTGCTTAGGGGAGTTTTTGCTTGGAATGGATTAGTCACTATTCCTCGCGATGAATACCTTAACAAACAAAAACAAAAGAACTTAATGTGAGGACATTTTTCGAAAAATAATAAAAAATATCAAGGTAATGGTTAAAATTCTTGTTAATACATATATATTTTACTAGAAGTGGTATTAAATAGATTTGTTTATTCCATCATAAAATTTTGCTATACTACTATACTAGAACACAAGTACTATTAGTAATGGTTAAAATATTTAAAGCTAATACATAAATATTTCATCTTACAATAGTAATAAAACTATTTTAATTTCGTAAACTAGTTCCCTTGAAACATTATGAACCAAAACATTTACATAATTATGTCTCATATGCACATACCCACAAAAAAAGTGAGACATATTGCATCAAATTCTTTGAAATAGCGTAAAACTTTTCATACAATTAAAACAAAAGATGTGTGAAATTAAATAACATTATTATAAAAGATCTGTGACAAATAAAATTTTTTTTGGTATCTATATAATTAAGGCAAGTGATGGACCATTGTGTTAGGTGGCAGTAGCATAAGGGAAGAAGAGAGCAATGGATGCTAAATCAGCGCAGCATCCCAAATTTCAGTGAGATACCCAACAAAACAAAAAAGTAACACATTTTAATAGAATATTCATCAAATGTTAGGTACTGGCTAGGCGTGGGATAAGAAATTAAAACTGCCAAACCAACAGAAAAAAGCATAAGGAATCAGATTACAAAAATGGCTAACGGCTGCAGTAAAAGTATGGTCCGCTGTAAAATGCTTCGGTTCTTCCAATGCATTTTGCTTGTCCCGTCAACACTACAACTTGTATTGTATGCATGCGATGGAAAATCTGAAAGAACCGGCTAGAGTGAGAAAAGAGAGTTGATTTCTGTTGAATGAATGGCAGAGGTGCAGCTTGGTCCTAGAAGCCTTGTTTGAAACCTCTTGCGGGATTTATTTGTCCAAGTATCTCTGTATCCTTTGGAAGAGAGGGAGATGGAAAAACCTTTTCCCATTCACAACTGCTCCTGTTGATCTTATTTCTTGCCATCCATCTTTCAGAGCAGTTACAGTTTTCTCAGTCTCAGACACTTTTGAAACTCCAGAACCTTCTTGGCTACCCACCAGCTCTAGGAAGCCTGTACACCACCACCACCACAGACTACTGCAACATTGAACCTACCCATATCTGACACTGGTATGCTATGAGGAGAACTTGACGCAGCTGCATGTTGTTGGCAACAATGATGAGTTCACCACATTGCCTCAAAACTTCTCCTCAGAGACTCTATTTGCTACACTAGGCAGCCTATCAGGCTTGAAAGTCCTCACTTTGGTTTCTCTGGGTCTCTGGGGGCCTCTGCCAGGAACCATTGCTCAGTTGTCCTCGCTTGAGATACTTAACATTAGCTCAAATCACTTCAGCGGAGCCATCCCAGCCCAACTTTCACTTCTGAGGAACCTTCAGTCAGTGGTAGTTGATGATAACAACTTCAACGGTGAAGTCCCCAGCTGGGTAGGCTCCCTTCAAGGTTTGGCTGTGCTTAGCATGAAGAACAACTGGCTTTCTGGGAGTCTGCCAGCTTCAGTGAATGCTCTTCAAACTCTGAGAGTGTTAGATCTATCAAATAACCAGTTATCTGGGGAGCTACCTCATCTTCAGAATTTGGCAAACCTTCAAGTTCTTCACTTGGAAAACAACACATTTGGACCTCACTTTCCTACTCTCCACAACAAGTTAGTTTCCCTTGTGCTTAGAAACAACAGCTTTAGGCTTAGTGTCCCTTCTGATTTAAGCTCTTTCTATCAGCTTCAGAAGCTGGACCTTTCACTGAATGGTTTTGTGGGGCCATTCTTGCCATCCTTGTTGTCACTGCCTTCCATCAATTACCTCGATATTTCCTCAAACAAATTCACAGGGATGCTCTACAATAACATGTCATGCAATGAAGACCTCCTCTTTGTGAATTTGTCCTCAAATCTGCTGAAAGGGGAACTTCCCTTTTGTTTAAAGCCAAAGGTCAGGGTCGTTTTGTACGCCAGAAATTGTTTATCAAATGAGGACCAAGATCAGCACCCTTCCACGTTTTGCAACAATGAGGCTCTTGCAGTGAAAATCATACCCCATCCGCAGAAGCAGAAGAGAACAACAGGTAAACTATGATATGATGCACAATTGCTTTAATTTTGCTCAAGTAAGCGTACCGTATGCGTAAGTGCATCATATAGTGGCCTATGCTTTTTTTGGATGTGACTGATTTTTTAAACTAAAAGATAAGGTTGTTCATCCTATCTATTATTCCATATATTATCCGGGACAAATTAGCATAAATAACTATACAAACATTTGATTAATATGATATATTTAAATTTTTTCATTAATTTATATTTCTGTATTCGTATTTTACATTTTTATAAAATTATCGTATTTACATGTCGTACCGTATATGGTATTTAATACTTGTATTTGTACTCGTGCAACATAGCAGGTAAAGCAGTTATTGTGTCAAGTATGGGAGGCATTGTTGGTGGTGTACTGATAGTTGGAGTGGTTATCTTGGTCATTAGCCGGGTTCAAAAAAACCGTGTTGTCAAAACACATGCAAAATCGACATTGAAGCTTGTTATCAGCCAGGGAAAAGATGAAGTGAAAGCGCCTTCAAGGTCCATCTTGCAGGATATCATCAAAAATGTTCCAGACAAACGTGCAGTGGAAACATTTACAAGATCCATAAAGGAGCATGTCCTGAGCCGAGTGCATAGCAAACTTGCTGTGAGGACACCCACAAGGTCCATAATAGAACATGCGTCGTCAATGAACACTGCAAAACTGCTCACGGATGCAAGTAAATCCTTGAATTGCCTTCTTGGCACATGAGTTTAACTCTGCAAAATGGAATTTCTTTTTAATTAGATGCAGAAGAAGGTTCTGGACTCAGTGCTATATTAGATTGATCAATTCAAATAAGTAACACATATATTGTGCTGAAATGCATAAAATATCAAAGAAACCAGGAAATCATATAAAATGTTATTTAAATCCCTCCTTTCTATTACTGATGATTACAGGTTATATATAGTCACTATGTAATCCTTGTTAACAGGGTATATATCACAAACAATGAAGATGGGAGCCAGCCTTCCTGCTTATAGGACCTTTGCTTTGGAGGAGCTCAAGGAAGCTACAAATAATTTTGATGCATACAGTTTCATAAGTGAAGGCCCACATGGTCAGGTATGCTTTTGGAGTTAGCAAGGATGATAGAATCATAATTGTTGTCTACCAAGTATTTGGTGCCCTGAACCTCTAGACATAATTTTGATCTAACAGCTGCTCGGCTGTGGAAACTCCATAGTGGAATCAATTATGCAAATATCATGCACATTTCCTACAAGAATGTCACGAAAAATTGAGCCTAATGTTAGTAGGAAGATTTGATGGAGCTTGCTAATTACATGTTTGATGTCTTAAGTGCTGTCTTTTGATGTGGTACATTTGAATCTGTAGTGTAGGATATGTTGCAGGAATCCAGAAGCTAAAAAGTTCAGACTAGGCATCAAGCATCAATCCAAACATATTCTGAAATGTTTTCATATATACCCACTTTGGCATATTAGATGATACTTCCTTTCTGCTGTAATTGGAGAGTTTTGTGTCATTTAGGTTCTAAAGTACATCTTGCTGATTCTACATATGTCTGACTCTGCTTGTTTACAATAACTGTTCTCCATTATCTAACTTTAAGTATAATGTCAGATATATAAAGGGGTGCTCTCTGATGGAATGCATATTGCTATTAGACGATTGAAAACGCGAAAGAGACATAGGCCTCAGACCTATATGCACCATGTTGAGTTGATATCGAAACTTCGGCATTCACACTTTGTTAGTGCTCTTGGGCATTCTTTTGAGTGCCACCAGGATGATTCAAGTGTTAGCACTGTATTTCTCATATTTGAGTTTGTTCCAAACAGAAGTTTAAGGAGCTGTGTCTCTGGTAAGGAGATTTTTCCATCACAACCAATATGTGTGTCCCATAATATGAAAGATTTAGTGCATGAACTCAAGTCCTTTCAAAAGTTTACTTATTTCACCTATAAGGAAATAAATAACACTTGGTTTTAACAGGTTCTTCTGGTGAAAAGCTTTCTTGGATGCAGAGAATAGCTGCTGCAATTGGAGTGGTAAAAGGCATTCAATTTTTGCACACAGGGATAGTGCCTGGACTATATTCGAATAATCTGAAGATAACAGATATTCTTTGGACAACAACCTTAATGTCAAAATAAGCAGTTATAATCTGCCACTCTCAGTTGAAAGTAAAAGAATGGTAAATGGATAAAATCTCTGTTTTGGTTATTCTAACCATAACTACTTCACTCGTTCTGATTTTCTCAGAAAAATTTTTTGCTTCTAAATTTTCAGGTCAGCAATGGAACTTATCCCGGATTGAAAGAAAATGTCCAAGAAAGGTAAGAAAAAAATTGCTAATTCCTTATATTGTATTAACATGATCATAGTTACTAAGCATCCATTGTCGTTTAAACTCTCAAAATTTTGCTGAGGTGGAACACTGGAACTGGCTTGTATGGCACAATGAGCACATCAAAGTATTTAATGTTTTGACAAAGTGGGTGAAATATCTTTGGATGATTTTGTTTCATTCTTGAAACTATAGCTCATCTGTCTGCAGTTCCCCATGGCATTGATTTTAGCTTATGCTTTTTGTTGAAACAAATATTCTATTTGTCACAGGAATAGGTATCAGTGCAGGTTTGTCATTGTTGATGCTGTGCCTATCCTTGTTGTCAATTAAAATTCCTCGACTTGTCATTTTTCAAACTGCCAGTAATCCTTGACAGCTCTGAATTGCATTGTATACTATCCAAAACCTTAGATCATTTTGATAATGGATTCCGCCGATTTAACTTGATTCTAAATGTTCCCTGAAATCTTCAAGGCACTTCATCAAATGTTTATCAACCCATGAAACCATACTCAGCTGCATTATCCAACTGATTTCTTGCAATTTGTCATGCCAAATTTATCCTTTACCATGCAATTAATAACACTTGATGAACCTATAATAAGATAGATATATCCTTTCAAAAGCAGTTATGCTGAAATTCTTTTGCTTGTTCAAAGAAGTTGAATGGAACATTCTCTCGAGGTTTTACATCCCTTGCTGAGAAGGTTGCTTGCATTTAATGCATGTATTTATTCTGGCCGGATCTTTTAGTATAATATTTAAGTGATCTTAGCAGTGTCCTGTGAAAAAGGTTAATATTCATTTCATCTTTGCTGAATCTTGAAGTCTTGAATTTGTATATCAAACATTGCTTATATCTTCTTGTTACAATTCTTTTCCGTAACAAACCACTATGATGTACCTATATACACTTGATAACATAAATAGAGAAAACAACCCTAAGCCTTTCATTATTCAAACTCTCTTTCTTTACAGCATCAGACAATGCCAATCTAGAATTTCATTGTCTACAGTCATGTGAAAAAGTATATATCATTCAGAGCCTTGTACAAGGGATGCCTTGCTGATTGCCTATAATAGTTGAGGGTGAATAAGTTATATCTTTTTGCAGGATAAAGGATGATGACAAGAATGATGTCTATGATATTGGGGTAATCTTGCTAGAAATCATTCTGGGACGACCATTAATGTTCCATAATGAAGTTGGGACTCTAAAGGATCTGGTGAGTAAATTCGACTCAAACCTTTTATACTAGGTTGCAATTTGCATATTTCGTGCAATTTATCCGTAATTTATCAAAATACGCTACCCAAATTTCATGCAATTTATCAAAATATGCCACCCAAGTTATAGAAACCTGAGTAAATGTCCTTTTGAGTCCTCCTAAACAAATTTTGTTGACATCAATCTAGTCTTAATATTCTGAAGTTTGACATCAATTTTATTCTTTTGTCAAAATCATTGGTAACTTTTCTTACAATTCATTAGTATTTTTCTGTTAATTAGGTGAAAATTATGTCTTCCTATCAGTCAAGAAGACCAAAAAGCAACTTAGCAGCACACTAACATGTCAACTAAGATGAATTGTAATTCAAAATGTTAGGACCAAATTATCGATGCAACTAAACCTTTTGGAACAAAATTGATGTCAACTTCTAAATATTTGGACCGAAAAGCATATTTATTCATTCCTTCTTTTGTGTTCAGCACAAGCGCTAGTAAAGTACCATCTTATTCTAACAATGGACTCGTGCGGTTGTCATTCAGTTACAGGTAAGTATAAAAACAGATGATATAGCTAGAAGAAGTATTGTTGACCCAGCAGTTCACAAGGAATGCTCAGATGAATCACTAATGACAATGATGGAGATATGTGTAAGGTGTCTCTCCAGTGGTCCTACTGAAAGGCCTTCTGTGGATGATGTTCTCTGGAATTTGCAGTTTGCAGCACAAGTTCAGAATTCATGGACAAAAGACTCAAATGATCAGAGAGACTCGCCTGCATCATCATCTCACGAGACAAGATTTACGTGATATCTCTGGGAACTAATGAGTTGTATGCTACTGAAGAAGTGTTTTCTCTGAACAATAAGATAATTTCATTGGTGTTTTGATACTAATATATAAACAAGAGGGTTGACCAATCAATGGAAGGAAAAAACAAATAAAAGGAAAACATTAATTACAAATTCCTACACTGATTATAGAATAAAATAAATTCCTAATATCAAGCTACAAGAAAACAAAATCAATCATGAAAACAGGTTGGTGCCATAATAGGGGAGATACTAATGCATCTCGTCAATATTCCCCTCAAGTTAGTGCATGGAGTGTCGAGATGCCCAACTTGCCAAGCAATTCATGGAATCGGTCTTGTCCAAGGGCCTTGGTAAAGACATCTACCAATTGGTATTTTGCAGAGATAGACCGAAGAACCAAAACACAAGATTGAATGTGTTGTCGAATGAAGTGGTAATCAATTCCAATATGTTTAGTTCGTTCATGGAATAGAGGGTTGGTTGCAATTTGAAGAGTAGTAGCCTGATTATCTCAGAAAAAGGGTATAGGGGAATCACAAGGCACTTATATTTCACGTAGGAGGCGCACTAGCCAGATAAGCTCACTAGTGGTGGAAGCCATAGCTCTGATTCTGCTTCTCCCGAAGAATGAGAAACAACTGATTGCGTTTTAGAGCGCTATGAGATAGAGGACGATCCAAGGAAAATGATATAACTTATGGTAGACTTGTGAGTGGTAGGACATCCGCCGATCGTCACAGTAAGCTTGTAAACTAAGTGGGCTTGGAGTTGGGAATAAGAGGCCCTAAGTCTGGTGAAAGCTTAAGATAGCGCAAGACTCTTAGGGCTGCCTCCACATGTGTTTGACGGGGATCATGCATAAATTGACTCAAAATATGAACAGAATAGGAAATGTCAGGTCGAATAATGGTAAGGAATAAGAGGTGACCCACCAGTCGTCGATAGGCACCTGGGTCAGCAAATGGCCCCAATTCCTAAAGATAACTTGTGTTGTTGATCCATTGGTGAGTTCAGGTTTGCACCCTAAAAGCCCACATTCTTTCAATATGTCAAGAGTGTACTTTCTTTGGCTTAGTGCCAAACCTTACGGTGATTAGGCCATTTCTATGCCAAGAAAATATTTAAACTTTCAAAGATCTTTAATTTTGAACTTATCATCTAGGAATTTCTTTAATGAGGTAATGCGAGTTTGATCTACTCCTATGACTAGGATATCATCAACATAAATGAGCACTGCAATAAAATGAAGGTCCATCATGGTAAATAAACAATGACTGGTCTACATGCAATTGCACTTAGCCAAGTTGAAGAAGAGAGGTAGTAAACTTCTGATACCAATTTCTTGATGCTTGTTTGAGTCCATATAATGATTTTTTCAACCTACAAACTCATTGTTCCCCATATTGTGCAAATCCAATCCCTATGGTATTTTCATGAGACTTCTTCCTCAAGATCGCCATGCAAGAAATCATTATTTACATCCAACTGGTGTAACATCCTTCCAAGTACAACCCCATTCTTAAGTCATGACATCGTACTCGGGAGTTGTTACCTATTAATTAGCGGACCTTTCTTAAATATCTATAGCAAGATCGAACGCTTCGTGAAGTAACTAAGCATAATTCTATTAAAATGTATAACGAAGAACCAAAACATTTATTTAAATACATAATTAAGTACAAAAGGAAGCTCTTCTAAGAGCTTTAATACAATACATTCACTGTTTCATTTACATACATACAACTCCAACTAAGCACAGGAAAGTAAAAACATCAACTAATAAGTACTACGATTTGAGTTCTTCAAGTCAGCTCCATTGTTCCCTGGATCAACCTGGAGACGACACGAAACACAAAAACATAGGGGTGAGAATTACAAAATTCTCAGTAGGGCAACTCCAGTTACACCATCATAATGTCATCGTCATTAGCCACTTCGGTTTATTACAAAAATGTGAGCATGCAACATATATCAAAGATTCATTTTAACGTTAAAAAAACCATTCTTCCGAAGTGGTTTTCTTTTAGCATTCCATCACTTAAAGCATATATCTCATAATGTTCCAACAATTACTAAATTACACAAGGCAGACTATTCAAAATAAGATGAGTAGCATATAATACATGCAATGAACTTATCTCAAAGTGACATGGTTTCACTTATGTCCACAAAGATCAAATTAGTGCATTTTTCTCTTTTCATTGACATAGGAAAGACTTAGTTATAGCCAACGGGTATTTGCCATGGACAATTCCATAATAGATAATTTATACCAAATGGTATTTATGGTGGATCACACCATACAAGGGAAATAGACGTTTGAGGAGCTCATTCCTATACGTGATCATCGAACTTCATTTTTTCCATTTCCGAATCACACACAGTTCTATTCCTAGTCGATACGTCTACCAACTATAAATTTAGGGAGTTCCTCTTTTCTATTTCCTTCCCCTGATTCAACCTAAGTCTTGTTTCTGTTTTGTTCATATGTCAAAACATGCACGAGTAAACTTTGTACATTCTCTTTTCTTTTTCCAAATGCATGCATAAAGCACATAAAGACATTTCATTCACAATGAAATCTCAATCATGCCTCATAAACCACTCTTTACTTCCTCTAGCATGTATTTATATGTCACAAGTCACATGGCCAAATAGGTAACATCAAGTATTCATGTCATACTAGAATCCAAAATGTCATTACTTCATCAATTCAAAGCATTGTTGCATTTCCAGCATAATGGCAGATTTTACACCATTGTAACACGAATTTATTTGCTCATCAAATAAGCAATTCAGAAGCTATACAAATTTTCAAGGACACTTCAATGTGTCCACAAGGTCCCCTGAAAATTTCAACATAAGCGAAGCTCTCTAACTCTTCAGTAAATTGTACAAATTTAGTGGTTAGGGGCCACCAATTCAAGCTTAGACAGAGTTCTCATAACTTTTAACCCTAGTAAATGATTGAATCAATGCACAATAAAATTTACAGTGATACCTCAATATGTTATTAACCTCATGTAAAAATTTCAAGGGCTATTTCAATCATTTTCTATGGTAATAAAATCAGACAACTTTATTGATTTAGTTTGAACAATCAAGACAACATCAGTCAGTTTGGTTTCTGATTTTTTTGAGGCAGTAAACCTTAAAATAGACACCCAAGAAAATTCATACAGTTAGCTTGAGATGTTAAATTCAATATATAATTTTTATAGCTCATGAAAGCTCCCACAAATATACCAGAAAATTCGTGCACCATTGCTGCCTGCAGGAAAACCGAAAATCCCAGCCTAGTCCAAACTTCTTTTGATAAAAACCATTTTCTAGCACCATCCAAACATACCACCAAAATTAATACATCAATATCAATATAATATCAATCAACACAACCAGAAATTTCGGACCTAGCTACCCAAAACAGATCAGAAAAATTTGACAAAGAAAGGCAACAAAAACCCTACTTTGAGTGTCTTAATGGCTCCTTGGCCCCAAGATGCTTTAAGATTGTCTTCTTGCTCCCCAAAGCTCCCCAAATCAACCAAAGCTCCTTCTTAACTCAGTGAGGGTGAGGTAACAAGATAAGTTTTGGTGAGGGATAGAGATTTTAATCGGTTAGATTTGTAGGGATTGAAGTGTAGAACAAGTTTAGTAAAGGAACTTTGAAGTTTTATCAAGTCTAGGCTAGAAAATGGAGGTTTGAATCAAGTTTCTTTGATGTTCTTGAAGAAGAACAATGGTGGCTGTTTGTGTTTCCTTCTTGGCCGAGAATTGTGGCTTCAAAGATAAGGTTTGTTGGCTTTTAATGATTTTAAATTATGTTGTAAGAATTTTATAATATAAAGTCTAATTCTTTAAAAAGAAAAATATGATAAATGGCTAGGATTTAATCTTGCTTTTGCAAGATTAAATCTTAGTCTTACACTTAGCATATAAAGGATAGTCATTATCCTTTTATAATATTAAACTATCTTTCTGTTAGAAATCACACACCGAAATTTTACCGACAGGTGAAGCGCAACCATTAGACCGATATTACCCGAAAATTAAATTTAGGTATAAAATCTTTATTTCTAACTATTTCTAACATTAACCCTCTGTTTTCACAATCCGGCATTTCTGTCCTGATCTGGGTTTAAGCCGTCTGGCGAGCCGTGGGGCCCGCAAGGTTACTATTAAACCCCCAAAATTTTTTTTTTGATACGTCTATTGGGCCACCCTCATCGTTGCTAAATTATTATATTTTTAAAATTATGACTAATAAAGCTCAAATTAATTTTTAAATAATTTGTAGGGTGTTACAAACCTTGTTTTAAATTTTGAAAAGTGTCATTTTATGGTGGAACGGGTATAGTCTTAGGCCACGTAGTCTCCAGGCAAGGGCATTGTTGTTGATCCTACTAAGACAGAAGTTATTACCTCCTTGCCTTACCCCGCATGTATGCGGGAGATCGATTCCTTTCTTGGTCATGCAGGTTTCTATAGGAGGTTTATCAAGGACTTCAAGATTGCCCAACCTCTCACCTCCCGTTGCAGAAGGATGTTGAATTTATTTTTGATGACACGTGAGGGAGGCATTTGAGAGGTTGAAGAAGGCCTTGACCACAACTCCAGTCATCCGGCCACCTGAACTGAGTCAGCCATTTGAGCTCATGTGCGATGCTTCTAATCATCCAGTGGGCGTTGTGCTTACACAACGCATGGGTAAGGTTCCTCATGCTATTTACTATGCTTCCCGTACCTTGGATGCTACACAGTCTAACTACACCACTCCTGAGAAAGAGCTTCTAGCCATTATTTTTGCTTTGGATAAATTTCGCTCTTACTTGCTAGGCTTAAGGTGGTAGTGTACTAGACCATGCAGCCTTCAAGTACTTGTTAAAGAAACTAGAAGCCAAGCCTAGACTCATTAGATGGATGCTACTACTCTAGGTATTTGATTTGGATATTAAAGATAAGAGTGGAGTTGAAAATTTAGTAACAGACCATCTAAGTAGGCTTGAGCATCTTGACCCAGCAAAGACCTCTCAATGATAATTTTCTTGATGAATAATTGATGAGTGTGTCTATTTTTTCATGGTATACTGACATTGTCAACTACTTGGTTGCTAGAGTGGGTCCTCACATTTTTCAGCTCAATTTGCAAAGCTGAAAAGCGATGCAAAATACTATGTGTGGGATGACTCTTATCTTTGAAAATTTGTAGCGACCAAGTAGTTCGATGTGTCCCCAGGAAGAATTCAAGTCCATACTCCGATTTTGTCACACTTATGCGAGTGGAGGTCACTTTGGACCCCAACGCACTACTAGAAAGGTATCAGACTCAGGTTTTTACTGGCCTACTTTGTTTAGAGATGCCTACAATTTTCGCAAATCTTGTGAACAGTGCCAGGAGGACGAGAATATCTCTTGGAGGAATGAAATGCCCCAACAACCCATTCAATTTTGCGAAGTTTTTTATGTTTGGGGCATTGATTTCATAGGGCCTTTTCCTAGCTTTTTTGGCTATGTGTACATCCTTCTGGCTATGGATTATGTGTTAAAATGGGTAGAGGCAATTGCCACCCACACTAATGATTCTGGAGTTGTCTCTTTTTCCATTCCCACATTTTCTGAGGTTTGGCATGCCTAGGGCCATTATCAGTGACCAGGAACCCATTTTGTAACCGAAACATTGAAGCTTTACTCCTAGATATGGGGTTATTCATAAGGTATCCACTCCTTACCATTCTCAAACTAATGGGCAAGCTGGAGTGTCTAACCGGAGATCAAGAGAATCCTGGATAAAACTGTGAACCCGATTGGAAGGACTAGAGTGTATGGTTGGATGATGCTCTGTGGGCTTATCACACAGCCTACAAAATGCCCATTAGGATGAGTCCATTTAGGCTTGTGTTGGGAAAGGCGTGTCATTTGCCTTGAGATGATGCATCGGGCTTATTGGGCTTAAGCAGTGTAACATGGATTTGGGAGAGGTCAATAAAGCCAGAAGCTGCAACTACAAGAATTGGAGGAGTTGAGATTTGAGGCCCATGAGAACTCTCGGTTGTATAAGGAGAAAACTAAGGTGTTTCATGATCGGAACACCTAAGGAAAGAGTTTGATGAGGGGCAACTTGTGCTTTTCTATAACTCCTAATTGAAACTTGTAACCATTTTTTCTATTGAGTACAAATGACCAAAATGCCCTGAGGTCATTTTTTAAAATTCAGGAAGCCGACCATCTTCGAATGGGTCAAATAAGTGGTTGAAGGGGATTATAACTGTTGTGTTTGATATTGAGGTGAAAATCTCTTTTTGAATTTTCGGCTCAAAATGACCAAAATACCCTATGTTTTACGTGAATAAAGGTGCCGTTTAGCCCAAACTTCTAGAAGTTCAGAATTGTGTATATGAGTGGTTTTTGATGTTTAGTCGAGCTGTAGGTCCAGCAGTTTTAGTGCAAAATTACCATTTTACCCCTAGAACAGTGTACAGTAAGCCTAATAACGTAATTAAGCAAACCTAAGCAATATTAGGCTCTAATCGAAGATTAATTTATTTCGATAATTAATCTAGAGTCAAAATAATTTATTAAGGTTAATTAGAACCTAAGATTGCTTAGTTAAACTCTAATTACATTCTTTGATTCAAGATTCCTAGTCATGGAATCTTGAATAGTTTTTCTCTCTAATTCCTTGAATTAAGGAATTGTGTCCATACCTCATTTGACTAAGAAAATGATTTTAAATTGTTAATTTAGCAAGATCACTCTCCTAATCAAGTCTTGACAACCTTAATTAGCCAATTACCTCACCTAAACACTTTCTTACAAACTCCTAATCAACACTTTAATCAAAGAAACACCTAAACACATCATTAAACCACAATTACATGAACAATTCTCTTCCTCCCTTGGGCTGCAAATATGGCCGAAACCTTACCCCCCATAATTCATCACATGTTGATTTTTACTTCACTCAAAGGCCATACCTCAAGCCATGCTTGAAGCCATACCTCACCATGCCTTGCCCATGCCTAAGCCCATGCCAATCAAGAGATATTTTCCTCCCCTTTGGCCTTGAAGAACCGTTGGCCACTCCTCCTCCAATCAGCCACCATTGTGTCATTTTTCTATAAATACCAAGCTTGGAAGAACTTGGTTACACTTTAGATCATTTGCCAAGTTTAGTTTTCTTGCACTTTCTTGCATTTTCTCTCAAATTTCTCTTCATCTTGCTCTTCTATTTTCTTCCCTCAAAGAATCCTTCCACCACCACAAACCACCACAAACAACCATAAGCCACCACTTCCTAATCTTAAACCACCTCTCAAACACTTAATCTTTCTATTCCCAAGCTTGTTCTCTCAAGGAAAAATCATCTTCCTTGAGCTTCCTTCTTGGCCGAACACATATCCACACTCAAGAGAAGATTTTGTCTTCTCAATCCTTCAAGAACTCAAGCTTTCATTCATTTCTCTCAAGATTTCCTTAGGTAGGGGTTTTTTTCAAAGTTTTCTTTACTTTCTTTAAGAAAAGTTCTAGTTTTCTCTTGGTTTTCAAACCTTTCCTTTTCCTTTCTTCATTTTGGCCTTAGGGCTTTTGGTTGAGAAAAACTTTAGCTTGATGATGAGGTTTCAAGATAATGGTCTTGTGATGCCATGTGAGAAACCTCTAAAGCTTGAAACAACTTGGTCTTGGACCATACATGCTTGTATTTTTCTTTCTTTTTCTTGCTTATGATTTTAGTTTTCCTTTCTTTTCTTCCTCTAAGGTTTCTTTCTCTTCCTTTTCCCTTGAATGGTTTCGGTTTCCTCTTTCTTTGTTTGAACAAAGTTTGTTAAAAATGTTAAGTAGATCACAAAAGTTTTGTTAAGAAAATTAATCATATTTTTTCAAAGAGCTCTAAGCTTACCCTTGTCAACCTTAAAGTTGGCCAGTTCTAAGAGTTTTACTCTAGATTGAAGCCCATGAGCAATAAAATAAAGAATATGACTTAGTTTTTAGTATGTTTGTTTAGACAAAGTGTTGAGCTTTGAGTACATTTTGTTGAGCTTGATGATGAAGTTCAAAACCAAAGGCTTCTTTGAAGACTTGGTGCTAAGAACTCTAAAGCTCACTTTATGTTGTTAAGATGCATATTGGGTTAAGGTTGTAATATTCCTCTAAAGTCTTGTAAGAGCTCTAGCTAAGATAAAATGAGTCGCACACATGTTTATGTTTATGCCTTGCATAGCATGTTTACTTTGATGCCATCACTAAACTCTCAAGATTAATTAAATGAACTTGCATTATCATGCTTAATTTCCAAGCTTGCATTTCATGTTTATATTTCAAGCCATCACTTAAACTTAAAGATAATAATGAGGTTGCATCTCATATTTATTTTATGCTCTCACTTTATTTTCTAATGAAGAATAAAATAAGTGCATATCATGTTTAAGTTTATGCCATCACCTAAACCTCCTAGAGCTCAAAGAATTGCCCAAGTATCTTACATAAAGTTTTAGAAAATGGAGGCATTTCAAGAATGCCATTTCAGCCTTGTGATGATAATGATGGACTTGAGATGAGTTCATCTAATCATAAGTGCCCATAGTCTAAGTCTTGGAACTTTTCTAAGCTTAGGTGTATTTAAAGAACCTCATGAACAAAGTTTTATGTTTAAATATATTTGTTGAGCTAAATAATTTAGCTACTGACCTTACCCATTTTTATATGATTTTAATGAGATAAATTGGTTTCTAAAAGAGTTTTGAGTTACTAAAATGATTCCAAGAGAAACTAGCAACTTATATGCATCTAAGCCATGAGATTATGTGATTATTTGATGCTTATGTTTTCAGTTCTTGTGCACTTGGCCATTGTATAAATTATGTTTCATGGTGTTAAAATGTGTAAAATTATGTTTGAGTGAAGCAAGAATGATTTAGGGAAGTTTAGAAAGAACAAGTAACTAAAAAGGACTTAGAATGTGAATTCTAGAACACTTAGATGCACAAATTATAAATTCTGTTCCAGCATAATTGGACTTAAGAAAAATGGTTCATAATTAGTGGATATGTGTAGGAATCCCTCATAATTGGTTTAGGAGTTGATTATAGAGCTTTAGGCGAAGACGGAACTTAGAAAGGGTCAAAGACGGAGATTCTAGGACCTCGTAATCACATGACAAATTCTGCCCAAGGTGGTGAAGTGCTGTATGGATATGTTAGTAAGCATAAACATTAGAGGAAATTATAGGTAATGATCCCTTAGGAGTGATAAAGATCCATAATGGATGCTAGGATAATTGGAACACAAGTTTAAGACCATAAGGGTCAAGGCATAAGACACCATGAGATAGGAGGTGTGATGTGAGTATGAGACCGAGTAGGTATACTTGTGATGATGAGAATATGTTAATGAAGCATGAGACTATATGTGTATTTGAGACATGTTGTTGTGATAATGTGATACATTATGCTTGAGATGCATGAGAAAGAGAAACATGAAATGAGTTAGGAAGGTATGCTCCTAAGAATAAGAGATGTACTCGATTGAGATATTTCATGAGAACAACATGTGTTATTAAATTATGTGGCATAACTCAAATTTGAGGAAATTCGGAGTGTAGTCGTTATGCTGCCAAATTTCCGTCAAATTTGAGGGACTTGAGAAAAGTTTTGAAAAGAATGATTTATATGTGACATGCCGAGACGCATTTCTCCTGCTACGGTGAGGAGAAAGGAAACTCGTGGGGGATATGGTCGTGGAGCCATACCGAAGCGGACAATGTCATTGGTCTTAACCAGATGATGCGTTTCGCAGACTGAGACGTACTTCTCCCTACGGTGAGGAGAAGGTAAAACGTGAAAGCATCGACATTAGCCTGCCAAAGCGAACAAAGTCATTGGTCTTAACCAGTTGATGCGTTTCAAAGAAGGAAGAAAGTCCCATGATGGGTGATTCCTTTGGTCCCTGGTACTTGGAGTCAGGATTGTTATTTTTATGATTATGATTCGCTTATCAAGAGGATAAGTAAGAACTAGTGACGACTAGTTAAGGTATGAGCTCATAGCCTAGTATCAAGGGTCGGTTACTATTTTTACATACCATGATGTCACAAGCTGAGGAATGAGATGCCACTTATTTGAGAAGTAGTTAATGATGCTATGTTTTATTGGTTTGTTGCATAAAGTATTGCCATGCATTCACATTCTATTATGCTGCATACATGCATTAAGATTCATCATAAAAGACATGGACCTTGGATAAGTATTTTTAAGAAAAACCTCATAATGAACCTTTGCATGTTTAACCTTTTTATAATAAACCTAAGGTTCCTGGGACGTAAGCAATGACACTAGGATAGGAGGTTTCCCTATGAGATTCTTTAGCAAGATTCTCACCCCTCTTTATCTTCTTTTCCCATTACGTCTTCAGATTTGATGGCGTCGTTCGTGATTTTTGTTGATACGCCCGTGGGAGGTGTACTACGATCCAGATCATCAGTCTTATCACTTTGAGGGTTGTTGTGCGTGCGTAATTTTGCATACATGGGACATCCATTTGCATTCCCGTCTCTAGCTTTCGTTTCACCCTGACCTCTCCCTATGGCGATGACTTGATCTTTGAGAGGAGCCTATGACGCAGACCCGCCGAGCTTGACCATCATCTTCGGCAGTGCACCTATCCTAAGTACGTTCCTCTCCCGAGGCATTCAGAGATTGATCTGCAGAGGATTCTCCTACTCACCCCTTTCGGAGGGATCTGCCCCTACAGTTCCTATGGACATCGGGAGGGGTAGCGAGGATACGGTGACACGCGGAGGCTAGCTCGACGCCAGGAGATGCGCCACGTCTAGGAGGTCATATCTGTCCACTTTTCGCTTGCACCCATCCGAGGAGCTCCAGCAGTTGCGAGCTATATCTCCGTCCGAGGACTAGCGTCATCTGTAGGTTTTAGAATGGAGGATTTGCGGCTAGTTTGGGACTTTGGGGCTTTCCATGTATTAGTTGTTTATGTTTTCCTATACTCTATATTTCCTATACTGCAAGCTCTCCCACTATATGGGTAAGACTTTATGCTTATTATTTTTCAGTTGATGTATTAAACTATGATATCTAATGTTATGATGGTTGTCTCTATGGTCAGTGTTCTTACTTGCTTTATATTGCATGATTTATTTACTCTTCCACTTTACGTTCCGCTTATGTTGTATGCGATGGCTCGCATTTTGTTTTACGTATATTAATTTAAAAAAAAAGAAAAAATTTTACCCGTATTTTCCGCTAAGTAATTTCACAAAAGAGTTTAAAAGGAAGTAATAACTAATAATTAATCTTAATACGTCCAGGCATATTGGGGTTAAATATTAGGATGTTACAAAACTGATGCCCGGAAGTTGAGGTCTCGGTGGGATGGACCTTACAAGGTCACGAAAGTATATCCCTTTGGTCCTGAGAGATTGAGGACCCTAAGTCCAAAGCTTTTAAGGTCAACGGACATCGGCGAAGATATACCATGAAACTGCTATCGATCTTGAGAGTGAGGTGGAAGTCAAGCTGGTGCAAGCTATTTACCCAGGTTAAGGGGGGCTTGCACGTCCAACTAGGGACGGTAAATGGAAATCCTGAGTGGAAGACAACCCACTATTTCTAGTTTATGTTACTTCATTTTATGTAATTTCTTTTTAATTTCTTGTTGCCTAGGTGTTAATTGACTTCTGAGTGAGCAGAGGACAAGCTGAAAGATAGAGTAATGAGCATTCTACCAACCACTTGCCTGACGGAATCAACCATCCACTCACGAACCAAATCAGGCCCTTAGGAGAGCATTGCACCTCTAGATAGAATCAAACAAGCAATCTTATGCAAAAGCCGGCTTTCGGGTGAGCCAGTGCTCCCAAGCGCTGTGGCCACTCACTCAATTAGGTAAAAAAAAAAGCACCCTTTAAGTGAAACACAGTATTTCACTTAGAGCACTATAGTGCTTGCCTGCACACCCTGAATCTAAAAGAACTTCCCTCTTCTTCCCCCATTTCACTCTTCTCTTCTCTCTTTCCCCCTTTACAACTCTTCCCACCGTTCCCTCCACTCTCCACTATTCACCACCGTGCCTAACCACCACCATCACCGCATCATCGGCACACTACCAGCGCCCACTTGATCTACTCCTTTGGGCACAACACTTTACACCCTTACGTTCTCTCTTCCTCCTCTCACCCATGGTTTCTTTTTCCCATTCTTCCCTCCAAGTAAGCCTAGTTCTTCTTCCTTTCTCTTTGCTTAGCTAGATGCGTGTTGTATTATTTTAAATTTGGGGGATTTTGGGGATGTTTGGTTGTTGGTCATGGAAGTGGCTAGGGGATGCCCACCATTTGCTTGTAAAAATGCCTTAATGAGGTTTTGATTGAGTTTTGGTACCCCATCCCTTGTATTGTTTCTTTTTATGAGACCATCTTTCAAGCATTGCTATATTTTGCAGGAATGGCTTCTAGTTCTGTTGTTGGCTCAGGCAAATGCCCTAGTCTCCTCCACCCACAACCATTATTCCAGCACTACCATCATCACCACCACCACTTCTAGTGAATGACTTTCCACGATTCATTAAACCCCAGGCTCCAGGATATACCAGGATTTGGGCGTCCAATTCTTTCTTGAGCATTCAATTGATCTCTAAGGCCATGTTCAGCCCATTATGGAAGTCATCAATCAAAACGGGTGGGGTTTCCTCTTAGATGAGCCGTTGAGCCCAACCTCTCCATTGTTTGCGAGTTCTATGCAAACTTCATGGGGGTTGGGTACAGGAGGTTTATATGCAGGGCCAACAGGTTCCCGTACTATGGAGGCCATTCAGCAGCCATTGGCATTTCCGAGCCGCCTGAGATGGCCTTCCCTGACGACCACCAGCTCCTTGAGCAAACCTGACTCCATACTATTCATGTTGATACGCTCAAGGATGCCATTACCACCCCTGGTTCCACATGGATATTGAACAAATACGGGCACCCCAACACTGAGAGCCGTGGCTTACTTTTCTGGCTCGGATATAGATGAGGCTCTTGTTCTCCCACGTTGTATCGTGTGTCATGTCCATAGCCTCACCATGGACCAGGTTTTCTTGCTCTATTGTTTTATCCTAGAACGGGTATATATTCCCCGCCTTATCCGCCTCACCATGCAAACTGTGCATCATGACAAGCGAATTAATGGCTTACCTTTCCCCTCTCTTATCACCCGGATGGCCCCTTGCGGTGTCCCATCCGACTGAAGAGTGACCCCGCCTAATTGGTGATGGACAGATTTTCCGGGCGCACCTTGCAGTAGACACAATTGCAAGGGAGCTATAGGTGGCCCGACACCCATCCCGCTCGTATTCTGGTTGTTGCCCCTAGTCCACACCTCGATTTTGGTTCTGCCATTGTCGATTTGCAGTGAACAGTCACAGGTCAGATTCGGTCTAAGTGCCGAGTACACGCTCAAGTTTGAGCTTCTGAGACTCGAGTTATGCGGCGCTGTGGCGACTTGAGTTGAGGGTATAGGGTCTTGATCCCCACTTTGAGAGCGACACTAAGGTGCCACCGCAGACTTCCGAGATGACTCTCGAGATAAGGATCCTGATGTCAAGTTCTTTGAGCTGGATATGGATTCTAAGGACGATGATTGAGGCTTTGCACACTCCCACCATCACCAATTCTCTTGGCTCGACACTCAGGACAGTGCCCCATTTTGTAAGTATGAGGGTGTATTTTCTATATATTTTCAATTGCTTTTATCTTCTTTTTAGGGTTAACTTTTAGACTTTTATTTTCCTTTTAGCTTGCTCTTTAGGATTTTACTTATTTTGCATGATCAAAGGCAATTAACAGTTGAACAATGCTCAAGTGAACCATATATTTTGTAACTTCTCTGCACTAACCTGATGTATGACTGATATGCACTTGGATCTATGAACTCTAAGCATGATTGATTAACTAAAATTACCATGTGAAATTTGAGCTTAAATTGTGTAATTCCTGTAAATTAATCACTTAATTTTTTTAGTGTGTTTGTATTCATTGTGGTTTAATCTAGAACTTGCCTGATTCTTTTGGAACATTTTTTTGCACAACACTTAACTACATGTGATAGAGGCATTTCATTCTTTTCTTTTCATTTTTAACTACTTAGCCATCCAGCTAACCCTTACATTTAAATAACCCTCATTATCCCTTTCGAGCCTAAATTGAACTTCTCCTTGTCATGAGCACATTACAATCCTAACCCAGAAAAACAATGAAAAAGAACTCCTGACTTAGGGCCATGGGAAAGTAGTTGAACTCAAATGTGCTTGAGATTTAAGTATGGGGGAACAAATTTGACAATGCCAAGGTGGAATAGGGAAATGTATGAATGAAGTGGATTGGTGTTAAAAATAATAATAATAATAAATAAAATTTAAAAAAGTAAAAAAAAAAATCACAATCCACTTATGTGAATAAATAAAATAGGGACTGAAACAAACAGGAAAAATGGAAAGGTAATTGGGAAGGAAATGCACAATGATGGGTTCCCTCACTTATAAACTATGGCACATACCTCTACTTCCCTAAGACCTAAGTTGACCAAAAAGAATTCACCCAGAAAGACCCAAAACCTTTACCTTGGCCTCATTACAACCATCAAAAGACCTCTTGATGCATGTTGAGGGATTGACAGATTTGTGGAGATTTAGGAGAAAGGCAAGCCTATGGAAACAACCATCAGTGAATTGTTTGAGAGTAAATGTACCCATACACATGAGTGATTAGTGAAACACACCCTAGTGAGTCAGTGTAGTCATTCCTATTGGAGTCATGATCCTGATATTATTGACTGATTGAAAAGTGTCATGAGTTTTGTTTATGGATTCTCTATAATTCTCTTGAGCTGTTGTTCATATTGTCATTCGCTGGTTATCTTTTCCTTTCTTTTTAGGAGTAGTTGCATTCTAGGAATTCTTTGGTACTTGCTGCCCATGCCTTTGATTTGATTTGAATTTCATATGAGGACATGCGAAGGCTTAAGTGTGGGGGAGTTTGATAAGAGACATTTATGCCACTTATTTAACTTCTGAACCTTGACTTTTTGCATGAGTTTTTGATGTGTTATTGAGAGAAATAATTATGATTCTTAACTTGCACCACTGCACAATTTTAAGAAATCAGTGACTATTGCATCGTTTCTTGGGAATAATTAGAAAAATGATTTTTGTGCAATTAACTTCTCTCTTCGAGATTGGTTTTCTTTGTATAGAGGCTCAAAGGAAAGATTAGGAACTCTTTGGAAGGAGCTAAGATTGCAAGGAAGAAACAAATGCAGGAACTCACCATTTGGGTGAGTGCAAGTGCTCTGCAATTGATCTGTTTTTGCCTTGCTTCGTTAGGCCAAATTTGGGCCCCTTTTCCCAGATGAACAATACCTGACGCTAAAAGGAGAGTAGACACAGAAACCATGAGGGCAGTTTTAGTTTTTAGTTTTTTGAATTTTCTAGTTTTTTTGCATACTTTCTCTCACTCTCTCTCACTCTTTCTAAGCTAGGGTTCTTGATCATTGTTGAATTTTGGTACTTTTCAAGTGTAATTTTTACAGCTTTTCTTCAACTATGATTGTGATACTTCTCCCTATGGAGGAGTAACCCTTTACTATACATAGGGTGATCTGAAGGTTAAGATTGTTCACGAGGTTCTCGCACTTTATCGTAAATTGTGGTTAGTTTTTCCCTTTCCCTTTTATCAATTCTTCAATTATTGATTATGTGGATTGTCGTGATTTATTTTTGTCAAGAGTTGTTCTTTTGATGTGGTGTTTATTGTAACACCCTAATATTTAATCCAAACATGCGTAGGACGCGTTAAGATTAATTATTAGTTATTACTTCCTTTTGAACTCATTTGTGAAATTACTTAGCAGAAAATACGGGTAAATTTTTTTTTGAAAAGGGATTTCTATGCGTAAAACAAAATGTGAGCCTTTGCGTATAACGTAAATGAAACGTAAATGGGAAGAGCAACTAAATCATGCAAGGTAAGGCAATTGAATCATACAAAACAAAAGCAACAAGGAACACCTTAATCATAAAAACATCCATCATAATATTAATCATAATAGTTTAGTACATAACTGAAAAGATAATATGAAGTCATACCCACACTAGTGGGAGAGCTTGCAGTAGAATCATAAAATACACGAAAACATAAATAGCGGATAGGAGAAGTCCCAAAAGATACATCCCCAAACTAAGACCCCCTCCCTCGAACTATGGATGATGCTCCTCCTCGTCCCTCGATGGCACATACCTAATGAACTGGGCAAGCTCCTCGGGTGCATGAAGACGGAAGGATGGGCGAACATGACCTCCACAACGTGGGCGCATTTTCGGGCGTCATGCTAGCCTCCGCGTGTGACCGTCTCCTCGCCACCCCTCCCAATATCCATGGGAACTGTGGGCAGACCCTTCGAGAAAGGATGAGAGGGGATCCTCCGACGGATCAGTCTTCGAATGCCTCGGGCAAGGAACGTACTCGGATAGCCGCGTACCGCCGAGGATGATGGCCGGGCACAATGGTTCTCGTTCGGGTCGCATCCTCTCGAATATCAAATCATCACCATAGGGAGAAGTCGGGGTGAAGCGGAAACTGGAAACTGGAATGCAAATGGACGACCCATGTATGCAAAAATGTGTATAGCACAACGACCCTCGAAGTGGTAGGACTGATGATCTGGATCATAGTCCAGCTCCCACACGGGCGCATCAACAAAAATCACGAACGACGTCATTGGAGCTGGAGACGTAAGGGAAGAAACAGGGAGAGGGGTGAGAATCTTGCTAAAGAATCTCAGGAGGGAAATCCTCTATCCTAGTGTCATCGTTTACGTCCCAGGAACCTTGGGTTTATTATAAAAAGGTAAAACATGCATAGGTTCATTATGAGGTTTTAGCAGATAATTATCCAAGGTCCGTGTCTTTTATAATGAATCTTAATGCATGTATACAACATATCAAAACATGAAAGCATGGCAATACATTAGGCAAACCAAAAAATAATCACTCATCATATAAGTGGCATGTAACTTCTCTTGAACATCGTTCCTTCTTCTCAAACTTGTGACACTAAGCATCATAATAGAAACCCCACCCCTAAAACTAGGCTATGAGCTCATACCTTAACTAGTCATCACTAGTTCTTACTTATCCTCTTGATAAGTGAATTATCATCATAATCATAATCATAATCATCATAATAATCCCGACTCCAAGAGTACGGGTAGGGGGCCTAAGGATCACCCATCATGAGACTTTTTCCTTCTTCGAAACGATCGACTGGTTAAGACCAACGACTTTGTCCACTTTGGCTAATGTCGATGCCCTCACGGTTTTGCCTTCTCCTCACCGCAGGAGAAGTACATCTGAATGTGTCACATTAAACATTTTATTTTTCAAAACTTTCTTAAGTCTCTCAAATTTAACGGAAATTTGGCATAATGACTTGCACCCGAATTTCCTCAAATTTGAGTCATGCCACATAACTCACATAATGCTTGTTGTCCTATAAATTCATCGATCTAATAAACCTTTCCATCGTAAAAACATACTTTCTTTGATTCATTTGTGTCACATAGTCTCATGCATTATGCCCACAATATACCAAGAACATCATCACAATACACCATGAATCCTCATGTTCTCATACTCATTAACACGTTCATACATAACACAAGCATATATGCACGGTCTTTCTCACACCACACTTCCTATCTCATATCGTCTTATGCTTTGGCCTTTACGGGTCTTAAACTTATGTTCTAATCATTCTAATACCCATATTACATCCTTATTACACCCAAGGGATCATCACTTATAATTCTCACTAAGATTTAGGCTTACTAAAAATTCCAACTAGCATTATGTAATTTGGGCAGAAAATTTACCTCATGATTACGGGGTTCTAGAATTTCCGTTTTAAACCCTTTTTAAGATCCGTCTTCATCTAAGGCACCATAATCAATTCCTAAACCAATTATGAGGGATTCCTAGGTATGTTTACTAAGTTATAAGTCATTTTTCCTCAATCTAACTATGCTGGAACAGAATTGCATATTACCATGTCTAAGTGTGCTAGAATTCCCTTTTTAAGTCCTTATCATCACCTTAAGCTTTGTAATTAATACCTAATCTTTTATGAAGGGTTTTTGTAACGACTCGCCTTTTTGTCTCTTGATAAAATAATTAATTGTGAGTAATCGGTAGGGATTTTAAAAATTTCGACAGACACGTTATGATTGAAACAATATAAGGATTCACAAAAAAATAAAAAATAATTAAAAAAATTAAAATTCATTTAATATTATTAAAAATTTAATATAATATTATTATAACCAGAGATATAGAATACGACCTATAAGTGGTATAAGAACATTAAAAAATAATGATAAGGTTAAATAGATGTTTTTAACCCAGGAAGAATTCTTAGGTATCAATTGGGTACCAAAATGGTAATAATTGGTACACCGAAGTGGTAATAATCAGTACATCAAAACATTGAGTTTAGTAAAAATAACGGATATTATAGATTTGAAATAATTTTTACTTATGACAATTAAATAAATATAGATATTCCTAATTCTGATACAAGACAAATCGATCAAGGAAATAATACTTGCCTCAAGTTAAGGCAATTATAAAATGAAAAAGAAACAAAAAATCACATTTGTTCTCTGGATGAGTTATAGAACTCACGTTTTCCTTTGTTCTTCTTTCTTCCTTCTTTGTTCTTCATTTTCCAAGCTTTCTCTTTGGGCAAAACTTCATCAAAACACCATAATCTCAAAGGATACTCATAGGTAAGCTTATAAACTTCTTCAAGAACATTTTCTCTACATCAAAATCAATTGAAAATTTTATTTTCCCCTTGCTTTTGGTCCTAGTGGCAGCACAAATAAGGGCTGGAATTTGGGGTTTTGAGGCTTGATAAATTAGGCAAAAAGCTTGAGAAAGGTAGGGAAATCATCCTAGTCTCTTGCTTCATGATGTTTAGCTATTTTGCTAAGATAAGTGCTTGATTTTCTCGGTGTTATGATGCTGAAATCTGAACCAATTTAGGGTTTATGATTGCTTGAGTTATGATGGAATTGTTTATGTTGAAATCAGAATTTTTTTCTAGCAACTACATATATTGGAATTGATAGATATGGAAGAATACATCAAGAACAACTCTTGTGAACTTGCTGAAAAATCTGAAACCAATTCTTAGAATCTATGATGGTAAGTTGTGATGAGATTTTGTATACAAACAACCAGAATTTTATTTTAGAAATTTTAGAATTTATAAGTGCTTGGATTGTTATGAAATCTTGTGTATTGGAATTTCATGTGCTGGAATTTTTAGTGTGCTAAAATTTTACAGCACTAAATCTTGGTTTGCATGATATAAGAAGTGCTATAAGTGGGTATGTGCTAAAGTCTTATGTGCTGGAATTTTTCTGCAATAACTTTTGAGTTGTTTTATCTTGCTATACATAATGATCAAGCTTGAAAAAAAAATGGCAGCAAAACTTGGTTGTATTTTCAAAATTTAGGAGCAATTATTGTTCAAGAAGTTCCCTTGAAATTTATCAGAATTTCATCATGAAGAATTTTACAAGTTATGATGATATAAAATTTCATAAAAAGTTTAATAGATTGTATAAAATATCTCATAAGAATTAAGGAGATTTCAAGAAAATCTCAAGCAAGAGTATGAGATATAGAATTGTTAGGAAGAGATTTCTCTTTAGAATCATAAGGTTCCCCTAAGCCAACATTAAAGATCTTTATAAAAAGGGAAATTTTAAGAAATAAGCCTTATGTAATGTTAATTGCTTAGTGGTAAGCTCATGGATTCACGGGTAGTAGTAGACGTGCTACGCCCTTAGAACTATATCAGGTTGTAATCGCGACGGTGTTACTTCGTTATGAGAAAAGGGATGTCCTAGAAAGAATAGCGAGGCTATTCAGAATGAGATGTAGTAGACGTACTCCATCTAGTGAACTATATCAGGTTGTAACGCGACGACATTACATCGTTGAGGTACGATCCACAGAAGTATATCAGAAGAATCCTATGGGTTCTACCATTAATTTTAACATTCTCTAATAAGAAATTAGATCATAAGAAATAATGACACTAATTAATGAGACCATTACATAAACAACCACATATTATATTGCTTATTTTGCATTAAGTTGAATATCATTGAGTAACAGGACTGGTGTTTTCCTAGAATCGTTGATTCTCATTCCTCCTGTGGATGTATTTTATATAGATGGCCTCGATCATGTTCTTCCTAGAGATGCTTATGTAGTGGCACTATGACCAGGAGTTAGGGTCACTGTACCTAGTTGAGTCTCGTATCCGTATTTATGTACTTTCGCTCACTCGTTTGCTACTACTGTTATGAGTCCTACTTTTGATCAGCGTCCCCTTTCCTGCTTTTCCATTGTATATGACTCACCCACCACAGCCACCACCTCCTGCCGATGCTGAGTCTGATCCTTCAGAGGAGACATCTTCTGTTCCTCTACTCCTTCCTGGGTAGCGAGACTGGAGGCTACTCAGCTGACGTGCCTAATGGGCACTACTCTCCACCCGCTTGATCGACTATGGTGTACCCAGTTGTTGATAGATGTCGTATGCTTAGAGTCCCTCACATTATCTGACTATCATGGCTTTTATGTTTGACCTTTTTATGAGCCGCGACTGAGGGAGTTAGGTTTATCTGTACATAGTTGGCTGTATTTTGTTAGGCCTTAACCCAGATTAGGTGGTTTCTGCGAGGACCAGGGTAGGGTTGTTCAAAGTAAATATGTAATTAGGTGTGAATGCATATACTATGCTTATATGACTTAACTGACTATGGACGTGATATAAAAATGTAAATTATCGTGTGACCGACTTCTTAGGATGCGTATTGTATTCCCGATATTTCTATAAGACGATTATTATGTTGAAAGGATTGCGATATGCAAAAGAAAAAAAAATTAGTATAGCTTTTAGTGCAAGGCTCATATTTATTACAACACCTATGCATACAATTCCTAGGAATGAGAAAGATAAAGTCTATAAAGTAGTTATGAGTAACAACTACTTACTAATGTTATGACTCGAGCATAGCACTATAGTAGGATGGGTGTTACGGTTTTTATACATGTTTTAATGATTATGAACCATTTATCCTTGAATTAATCATGCTGGAAGGTTTGCATTTTTCCATAGTTAGGTGTTCTAGAATTCTAAATTTGAACCCTTTTTAGTTACTTAATCCTTTCTAACTTCTCTAAAACATACCTTACTTCACTCAAACATAATTTTACACATTTCTACACCATAAAACAGATTTAGTGCAGTGGCCAAACATGGAGTTACAGAACTGAAATGTAAAGCCCATAAAATCACATAATCTCATGAATTAAAATGCATACAAGTTGCTAGTTTCTCTTGGAATCATTTTAAGAACTCCAAACTCTTTTAGAAACCAATTAATCTCATTAAAATCATTGAAATCCAAGTAAGGTTAGTAGCTAAATCAATTTAATCATAAGGAGGATTTAAAACTTAAAACTATGTTCACAAGGTTCCTTAAAATCACCTAGGCTTAGAAAAATTCCAAGACATAGGCTATGGACCCTTGTGTCTTGGTGAACTCACACAAAGTCCATCATCATCATCTCAAGGCCGAAATGGCACCCTTGAGACATATCCATTTTCTAAAACTTTATGTGTGATACTTGGGCAAGTCTTTGAGCTCTAGGATTATTTTAGTGATGACATAAACTTAAACATGATATGCACTCATTTTATTCCTCATTAGAAAGTAAAGTGAGAGCATAAAATAAATATGAGATGCAACCTCATTATTATCTTTAAAATTAAGTGATGGCTTGAAATATAAATGTAACGCCCGGGACGAGGCAGGGAGTGATCGCTGCAGAGGCACGGACAAGGAGCGGCTCCTCCTCCAAGCGGAGGGGTACATGAATGAACCGATTACACACCCAAATGAGGGATCTGAGTTCTATAGGTATGAGACTTGTAGTTAGGGCTTATATGAATTGATTGGTACTACCTATGCCACAAAGATGCATCTTTCTTTCGGTAGCCTATCACGAAAGAACTCCACAGTGAGCGTGCTTGACTTGGGTAATTTTGGATGGGTGACCTCTGGGAAGTTTTCCCAAGAAGTGTGTGAGTGAGGACAAAGCACGCTGAAAAGACCCGTGTTGGTTTGTGGAATCGACGATCCATAAAGCGGAGGGATGTTACAATAAACATGAAATGCAAGCTTGAAATTTAAACATGACAATGCAAGTCCATTTAATTACTCTTCAGAGTTTAATGATGACATTAAAATAAACATGCTATGCAAGACATAAAGGTAAACATGTGTGCAACTCATTTTATCTTAACTAGAGCTCTTACAAGACTTTAAAGGAACATCATAACCTTAACCCAATATGCATCTTAACAACATAAAGTGAGCTTTAGAGTTCTTAGCACCTAGACCTCAAAGAAGTCTTTGGTTTTGAACTTCATCATCAAGCTCAAGAAAATAGACACAAAGCTCAACACTTTGTCTAAACAAAATACAAGAACTAAGTTATATTCTTTATTTTATTGCTCCTAGGCTTCAATCTAGAGTAAAACTCTTAGAACGGCCAACCAACTTTAAGGTTGACAAGGGTAAGCTTAGAGTTCTTTGAAAATATGTGATTAATTTTCTTTAACAAAACTTTTGTGATCTACTCAATATTTTTAGCAAACTTTGTTCAAACCAAGGCAAAGGAAACCGAAATCTTTCAAAGGAAAAGGGAAAGGAAACCGAACCATTTAAGAAGGAAAGGAAAAAGAAACCGAAAATGAGATAAAGAGAAAGAAAGACAACACAAGCATGTATGGTCCAAGACCAAGTTGTTTCAAGCTTTAGAGATTTCTCACAAGACATCAACAAGTCTTTATTGTAACACCCTAATAATTAACCCAATACACCTAGGCAGGTCTGATTAATTACTAGACTTTACTCTTTGCTTCAGTTCCTAATCATGCTTTGAAAATACTTAGTGAAATTACGAGCCATTTTTTTTAAAAACATAATTGAAAACATGAGCCGCGCATAACGTGAACGATAATCGAGATAAAGCAGAAATGAATAGACATATCATGAAGAAACACATCATATTGGCTCTATCATATGACATCCATAATTACATATCACATAGATATTTTGCCTACCAACAAAATAAGACTAGGTGTAGGCAATCTAACAAAACATAAATAATATATGGATGGAAGGACATCCATTAATGGCACCTAGTAATAACACTCAGGGATAAGGATAGATATCTGAAATATACGAGTGAAACTAGCAGGATCAAGTTCAGCTACCAGGTGAAAGCCTCAATGTGAATCACGAACACTTCCTTCGTTTTTGAAGACGAGATGGAAAGAAAAATAGAGGGAGTGAGAAACTTATAAAAAGAATCTCAGTAGGGTACTCACCTCATGATGCATTGTGTCATCATCATCGTCCCAGGAACCTTTGGTTTCATTATGAAATAGTGAGCATGCTAAGATTGATTTATTAAGTTTGAAAATATACTTTACCAAGGTTCGTCGGTTTTAATCATGCGTCTTATAATGCATCATAAACTTAGCATGTCATGTTTATAATGGACTTTTCCTTTTATCAACACATCATATTCTTCATTATCATATCATAAATACTATGCATAAAAGAACATCATATTTCTCATCATCAAATCATAAATACTATGCATAGAAGAACATCATATTTCTCATCAAATCATATTTCTCATCATCATATCATAAATACTATGCATAGAAGAACATCATATTTACATCATGCATTACTTAGTTCCTTAGGTGACTTAAAGTTACTTCCATCATCATTTTCCTGGGCCACCCTATACTCCACCCTTTTGGGAGTAATCTAGGTTATGAGCTCATACCTTGCTAGTCGTCACTAGCACATACTTATCCCTTTTGATAAGTAAAAATTTCGTCTCTACCCTTTTGAGAGAACGGACTAGGGGGCTAGGATCACCTTTTCACCACCTATAGTCTGATGGGTCCAAAGGATCATTTCCTTTTACATTTAAGTCACCATTAAATCTTTGCATGTTATATCATAATTCAATTCATAATCATCATGACATTTTCTCATTTATAGTCTTATGCCAAATAATATATACCAACTGTAATCATGCATCTGGAGATTCCCAGGAAGAGAGGTGGGTCACAAATGGACACGCTTAAATACCAAGTCTTTCCTAGCCAGAACCTTTCCAAATTACACTTTTACAGGAGTACACTTTCTTCAAGTAACAAGGGTAATTTTTTTAAATAACAAAGAATATTTCTTTATTTCATGTAAGTATTCTCATTGTTTGCAATAGCAACTATAACATGCAAGCCATGAATCATTTAATATTATCAAATACTTAATAAGCATCGAATCTCTACATAGACTTATCATTTAAAACATCAAGGAGGCATCATCATCAATTCTTACTGAAAGCTGTCTCAACAACCGAAACTCTAGAATCGGGCAACTCAATTATTGAACTAATTAATTATGCATCTAAGGGATTCATTACCATCATTACCATTAATTATAAGCCTTAGGAACATTATTAGACTATATGGGGCAGCATAGGCAGTAAGTCATTCTTAAGGTTTTATGGTGTGCTAGAAGTTGCGTTTTTAACCCTTTTCGTTACCGTCTTTTCCTATGATGCCAAAATTAATTACTAACCCAATTATGAATCATTCTCCCTTATCTAAACATAATAAAATTTGGTTCTTAAGGTCACTAAAGGTTCTGGACCGATTGCATAAATTTCATTATCTAGAGCTTCTAGAAATCTTGCTTTACGTTGTTTTATATAGCTAGTTTCTCTTCTAACTTGCATATAATTGTTCCCTCATCAATAAACATAATAATCACAACTTTAAACATATTAAATCATCATCATACATTGGTAATAAACTCAGATTAGTGGCTGAATCATGAACCTATCATAATCACATTTTAAGTGTACATGAAATACTAGTTTCTTGTAAAGTCTTTGCAAGGCCTCAAATTTCTTTTAGAAACTAATTCTTTTTGCTAAACTTGAAAGAATCTTCATAATTAAAATTCTCACTTAAGATAAAAGGAGCAAGTCTTGAGCTTAAGAGATTTATGTGATATCTTAGAATCATAAACATGCTATGCAACCTCATTTTAATCTTGTCATTATAAGGTGATAACTTGGAATTATAAACATGATATGCAAATCCATTTCTTTATCTTTAAGATTTAAGGTGATGACTTGAAAATTAAACATGATGCAAGAACTTGAAATATAAACATGATGCAAGAAACTGGTAGTAGTCCATGGACAAGTGGAGGGAGAAAGAATCTTAAGAAAAGAGCGCGGTAATCCACACTGGACCGGTGAAGGGGAAGAGAATTATTATTACATCTTTTTAAGCTCCAATCTCAAGACTTCTTAAAGAATCAATTCTTTAACTCCAATAATCTTATTTCTTTGCTTGTGATACTTGGGCAAGTCTTTGAGCTCTAGGATCTTTAGGTGATGACATAAAAATAAACATGCCATGCGTTGATTCTTTTAGCCATTATAAAATAAAGTGAGAGCATAAAATAAATATGAGATGCATCTTCTTTATTATCTTTGAAGATTAAGTGACAACTTGAAACATAAACATGAAATGCAAGCTTGGAAATTTAAACATGAATATGCAAGTTCATTTATTCATTCTTGAGAATTTAGTGATGACATAGAAAGTAAACATGGTTATGCAAGGCATAAACTTAAACATGGATGCAAGTTCATTTGATTTCTTTACTAGAGCTCCTTCAAGACTTTATAGAAATACAAATTCAATCCAATATATATATCTTAGCAAGACAAAGTGAGAAATACATCTTTCAAGTTCTAAACTCAAGATCATAAAAACATCATAAAAATATTATTCTTTAAAGTTTTGCATCAAGTGGAACTTTCAAGCTTTAGAGGCCTAACTTGTGATGGATTCACAACCCACCCTCAAGGTCCTCATCATCAAGCCATCATCTTAGTCCCACCTAGGCCATATGGCCGAATTGGTTAAAGAAAAGGAAGAAGAAAACCAAATGGAAAAACTAGAGAAAATCCATGAAATCATCATTTTGAACCAAGAACAACACTTAGCAAAACATAGAAATAAACTTAAAAACAACTCCCTACCTAATCTGATTTGAAGGAAAGGAAAAGAACTTGGTTTCTTGGAGTGAAATGAAAGAAAATATTCTTGAAAACTTGAAGAAAGAATTCAGCCAAGAGGAGGAGGAAATGAGAGCTTTTGGTGCTTTGGAAAAACTAGAAATGTGTACAATTTTGAGCAAGCATCTAAGACTCCTTAAGCATGCCTATTTATAGAGGATTTAAGTTCATGTATGGACAAGAGGAGGAGGCATAATTTTGGATTTTTCATGGGGAACAAAGGGAGGAAAATCATTTCTTGTTTAAGGCATGTTTTATGCCATGTTTTAGGGAATTTTTTGGCATTTTGTTTTAGTGCATTATCTTGCAATAATTCCAATGATTATGGCTGAATTATTTGTGCATTACAGCCTCATGGAAGAGGGTTTTGTGTGTTCCATGTATTATTTAGGTGTAGGCAAGGTATTCATGCAATTTAGAGAATTTACGGTTAAGGGCTTAGGTGAATTAGTAAGCAATTTGAGTGTTTTAAAGCAATTTTAGGTTCTAATCAATTTAAATAAATAATTTTGACTCTAGATTAATAATTAGAATTTAATAAGCTTTAATTTGAGCCTAATATTGCTTAGGTTTGTAGACGAATCAAAAATCTCAAAATTTGTAAAACTTACAAAGGCAGGGGCAAAACGGTCATTTTACTTAAAAATTGCCCGAGACCACCCGAGCTTAACCAATGGTTAATCATGGCTTAAAAACACCTTTTAACACATTTTAGTGAGGTTCGGGTTAGTCCACGCAATCGAGTTAAAAAGCCGCAGGGCGTTTTGGTCATTTCGCACGTCAAGCTCAAAATTAGGATTCTTTTCCTCTATTAACACTCATAACACAAACAATCCCTTATTAACATCAAAACATCCCCTTGAGGACGGGTGGGGCCCACGATCCTCATTTTCTGAGTAAAATAACCTCAGGGCATTTTGGTCATTTTACACGTACAGAAATTCGGGTTTGCAATACTTGCACGAATTGCTCCTAACTTCTCTTCTAACGTTATATTCCTTTATTAAGGATTGTTTGGTCTCAAATTTTATATAATATTTACCTACGGTAATTCGGTAATTTCTAGTGACAGTAAAAATTATAAAAATTGGGGTGTTACATTTATCATCAAGCTAAAGTTCTTTGAGCAACAAGGCTCCAAGGCTGAAAAGATTAAGAGGAGAAAAAAAGTTTGAAACCAAGAGAAAACTAGAACTTTTCGAAGAAACAAGCAAAAACTTTAAAACAAAACCCCTTAAGGAAGTCTTTGAAGAAATGAAAGAAAGCTTGAGTTCTTGAAGAGTTGAGAAGACAAAATCTTCTCTTGGAAGTGAAGATGGATTCGGCCAAGGAGGATGCTCAAGGAAGATGATTTTTCCTTGAGTTTCTAAGCTTGGAAATGGAAAGTTTGGTGTTTAAGAGATGGTTTAAGGTGAGATAGTGGTGGTTTATGGTTGTTTGTGGTGGTTTGTGGTGGTGGCAAGGTTCTTTGAGAGGAAGAAGAAGATGAACAAGATGAAGGGAAATTTGAGAGAAAATGCAAGAAAGTGCAAGACAACTAAACTTAGCAAATGATCTAAAGTGTATCAAGGTTCTTCAAGGCTTGGTATTTATAGAAATTTTGCACAATGGTGGCAGATTGGGGGAGGATGGCCGATGGCCTTGCTTGGTCATTTGGGGAGGAAAATATCTCTTACAAGGTATGGCTTTGAGTATGGGTTCAAGCATGGTGGAGTATGGGCATAAGTATGGGCAAGGCATGGTCTTTGGAGTGAAGAAAATTCAACATGTGACACTCCTTGGAGGCCATGCATTCGGCTAGAATTTTGCAGCCAAGGGGAGGAAAAATTGTTCATGTAATTGTGGTTTAATGATGTGCTTAGGTGTTTCTTTGATTAAGGTTTTGGTTAGGAGTTGCAAGAAAGTGTTTAGCCGAGGTAATTGGCTAATTAAGGTTGTCAAGACTTGATTAGGAGGGTAATCTTGCTAGATTAACAATTTAAAATCATTCTTTTGGTCAAATGAGGTATGGCACAATTCCTTAATTTAAGGAATTGGAGAGAAAATACTATTCAAGATTCCATGACTAGGAATCTTGAATTAAAGAATGCAATTAGAGTTTAACTAAGTAATCTTAGATCCTAATTAACCTTAATAAATTATTTTGACTCTAGATTAATTATCAAAATAAATTAATCTTCGATTAGAGCCTAATATTGCTTAAGTTTGCTTAATTGCGTCATTAGGCTCACTGGACTGCTAGGGGTAAAATGGTAATTTTGCACTAAAAGCCAGACCAACCAGGCCCGACTAAGTATCAAATATCATTCAAAAACATCATTCTAAACTTTCTGGAAGAATTCCAACTCAAAGGCACCTTTTACCCGTGTAGAACACAGAGGGTATTTTGGTCATTTTGAGCCGAAAGTTCAAAAACAGATTTTCACCTCGGATATCAATTGTAACATATACAATCCCCTTCAAACATTGTGTTGACCCATTAGGACTGGTAGTCCTTGAATTTGGTAAAAATGACCTTAGGGCATTTTGGTCATTTGTACTCAATCCAGAAAATCAAGGCGTACATTTATCCATCGGTTATGGAGTTGGGGTTAATTTCGTTGGAATTAGGTTGCTATAATTGGTAGTTAAATTGGCATAGGTTCATAGGATCACATTGGTGAATTACTAGTTCATATGTTTGTAAAACCTTAAGAAATACGTCGCATAACCTTAAGTAGAATTATACCGTTTTTATGTGTTAACATTTTAATGGAAACAACCACCACCATATTTTTACCTTGTGAATCAATGACTGAACAATTTTAATCCAAAGGAACTTTTGTGCAGGTAATTTCTCTTATTATAATTCTTCTAAATTTTATTTGTTAAACAATTTTAAAAACCCCAATTTTCCAAAATCAATTAGAACACTTCCACGTGAGATGACCCAGATTACACCCTAGCTATATTTTTGGTGTAATTTGGTTACAAAAACTACTTTTTAATTTGTTGTGGCTGCGACACTCGCACCACTCCTATCCCTAAGCCTACTTATACTCCTCCACCTTTGATATTGATCATGCTCCATCCTCTCCACCTTCTACTCCTACATGCTGAAACACAAGCTGAATCGCCTAAGTCTGAGAGGCTATGCCTAGACATTCTTGAACCATCTCCTAGAGCTACTCCAGTACGTATCAACTTACCATCTCCATCCTCAATTAAGACTCTAGCAAGCTCTCAGCTCCATCAAATCATCCAGTGGCATCTAGAGTAATAGCCTCCAAACAAGATAGGCTTAAGGCAAAAATCATAAAGCACGTGCCAGCTTAGACAAAATGAAGAACGCTTAGATTCTTCAGACTAATTAAGATATTTTACAAGAGCTAAGGCGTCAAGGCTGAAGATGGTGCTTTCTTTCAGATACCTCCTTTGTTGATGACAAAAGGGGAGAAGAAAAGAGAAGAAGAAAATCAAGTGCTATAGAATTTGGGGAGCATATGATAAGGGGGAACCTAGAGAATTTTTTTTCTTTCTTTTCTCAGCATGCATACATATTCTTTTGTTGTTTTATTTCTATTGTTTTGACAAGACATCTTATCTTGTTTTATACAATTCATTTATCTATTCCTGTTAAGCTCTGGTACACATTGATGTCCTCTTATGCTTAGCTAATCATATATCATGTGGTAGGTGTGTGCTCTGATTTGCTAATTCATTAGCACGCTAGGATTTTTAGCTCACATGGGTATTCGTGATTAGCTCTGGGAAGTATCTTTTAAAGCAAAAATTCTTTCTTTTGTTGCTCTGATACTCGCATCTATCTAATGTGCTTCAAGATGCATGACATGCTTCAAATGCTGCTTTTATAAAACACATTTCTCTGACATACATATGATAAGTTCTCTAAAGCTTTGTATAACTTTATCAAAATATAGTTGTGTATAGTTTCTTACGGTCTTCGAAAACTTATTCCTATATGCTTTGATACAACTAAAATTAGTTCGTGAGCCTTAGAACCCTCAGGTATGATGCACTTATATGGCAAATAATGTGTTATGTCTGTTTCATATGTATCAATGAGTGTGTTTTCATAAAAATAAGGAACATTTCTAGTTTTGCTTCATAAAAAAAAATTGATTTCTTTTCATGTTCTAATACTTATGAGAAAAGCTTCACGCTCATAACAAAAAGCTCTTTTATGCTTTGCTCTAATATATTTGGGATTGATCCTTGATGAGTTTTAGAAACCTCACACGGTAATATAGGTATATCTATATGAAGGTTTCTTTAAACATCAAAAACTACATAAGCATTGGTATGTTTTCTCTCTATCATGCATGCTATATCACATTTTTTAAGCTTTTGTTTTTGATAAATTGGTTTAGACAAAGCTTATATAGAAATTAATCTAGATAAATTATCACAAGTATTACTTGTTTTTTACTATAGCACGTAATATGTTTCAATATCACTCTGATACATCTCAATATAATTTGAGCAAGTTCAAAGGTTCCTTTACAACCAAAATAGCTCTGATTTAAGTTACTTAAGGCCATAAAATGTTTTTGAACCTATCCATATCATGCCTTAAGAAAAGAACTTCCTGAAAGTTAGAACCTATGCTGTTATGAAAGAATACCTATTATCATGAAAAATTTTATTCTATTTATTTCAACCTCTCTTCAAAAAAATTTCTTCAAATTGGTTTGTCATTATCATAAAGGGGGAGATTGTTAGCTCCAGAACCCTTCAGAAAGCTTTAAGGCAATATGTTTTGAATCACAACATAGCCAATTTAAAGAAAACACTTTGAAAATGGCTAATGTCTACCTTGAGTTTCTTGACAAAGCATCCAGGTATTTCCGGATTGCATAACACAAACTTCAAGCGAGGATAATTTCACCTTACATGTGTAAACATGATTTATCTCATATAAAGATATTGAATTTAATAGAAATGAATATTATATCGTGCAAAGTACGCATACATGCCTTAGATGAAAGGAAATCCAAACAAGGGTGAGAAACTAAGGCATAGGACTTCAAAAAGTAGCACTAGACATCAGAATGTATGCTCAAAATGAAGATATCAATCAAACTCTGACATGTTGCACAATCTTCAATGATCATGATCACAAATCTTTCATCATCATAAAACTTGGATTGAAGATAAGAAGGAAGATTCATCAAAGACTGATAACCACCAGAAAGCTCACTTCAATGTAGAGTGAACGTTCCTGGAAAAGGAGGAAAAATTTGAATTTTTGAAATTCAAATTTAAAGTCAAACCCGTTTCAACAGTCATCTCTTCTCCAACTTGATCAACAACCCAGCTTCTAGAAGAAAGAGTTCAGAAATCACATTCTGAAAGTAAGAGTAGTTTTGAAGTAATATTAGAAACCTCAATATTGCAACGGCTTTTGCAAGCTCTAACAACAAGGGCTACTCTTATAGACTAATTTTCCAAGACACAAATGGATGATCAACACGTGTCACTTGGAGATCTGATCAATGGCAATGGTCACAAGGAAGACCATCTATAAATGAGATGTTGTGCTTTCAAAGATAGAGATTGACGCTATGCAAGAGTGGAAACTTTGAAAATCCCTTCTCACATCTGTAAGGTTCATTACATCATGGAATTAGTTTTTTTTTCTTTTAAAATATTTTTTCTATGTTCTTAAATAGATATATGTTCTTCCTAGGAAGAAATGATATAAAGAAGTCATTCAAGTTATCCCAAGTTATTCATGTATATTTTTAAGGAAACTTGAGTGTAGGTTAGCTTGAGTGCAGGCCAAACACAAACCTTTGTATCCTTGATCCAGACAGTGATCAGTGTGAGATAGCTTGGAGAGGCTAATGTGTAACTACTTGCAACGCGACAGTAGGGGTTGTCTACTTGTCATAGGTTTAGCTTGGAGAGGCTAGTCAAATACTATTCAATTCAACTTGGAGAGGCTGGTGAATAACTACTTTCAACGGGAGTAGGGGTTGTCTACCTATCATGGGCTTAACTTGGAGAGGCTAGTCAAATACTACTCAATTTAGCTTGGAGAGGCTAGTAAATAACTACTTTCAACGAAACGGTAAGGGTTGTTACTTGTCACGGGTTTAGCTTGAGGCTGGTCAAATACTACTTAGTTCAGGTTGGAGAGGTTGGTGAATAACTACTTTCAATGAGACAGTAGGGGTTGTCTACTTATCATGGGTTTAGCTTGGAGAGGCTAGGACAACACTACTCAAGGTTTAGTTTGGAGAGGTTAGTAAATAACTACTCAGGTTGTGATAGTAGGGGTTGTCTATTGGTCACATGAGAAGGCTCCTGTAAAGACTATCAGTGTTCTTTCTTTGGTTTAAGAAAGATGTTTAGTGGAACCTCAATGTGTGTTGAGTACTAGATGTAGGTAGATTTGGCCGAACCAATATAAAAACATTTGTGTCATATCTTCTTCTCCCTAATCTTTTTTACTTTCTTTGTTATGCTGATTAAACAATTGAAATATCAGTTTAGCCATTCTATTACATATTGTATGCTCCAGAGATCTACTTTCTGAAACAACTAATCTCATTTGCGCTGCACTTCAAGCTTAATGCTTGATAGTATTTTGTTAAATGTTTAGATGTAAAAAGAAGCAAAGCACAATTAACCCGCTTCTCATGTACCTTTATATCTACACTTGAGAAATGAAAAAAACACTTTGGGAGGACCAACTTAATCATTATTGCCTAATTCAACTCTTGCCTAAGTGTGTGAACTATAGTGTGCCAATTGAGAGGAAAAATTTTGTGAACAAATTGTGTTGACCAAAATTGTTACCATGTTCTCCAAATGTCATTTAGCTTAGTTTTTCTTTGTTTTCTTGCTTTGTGAATAAGTTTTTGTGTTGGGGAGCATTGCGGTATAGATTGACATGAGGACATGCATTTCCTTAAGTGTAGCGAAATTTGATAAGTGTTATTTTCATATACATTTTTTGTCTATAGCACTAGGGATTTGCATGGGTTTTGTGTGTTAAACATCATCATTTGGCTAAGAATTGCTACTACCCTCAAATTGCATTTCATAGAAGTTTGCTCTTAACTGTTCATAATTGTGGAGGATTTGAGATTTGTTGTCATTGTGCTTTCAATTCCACAATCAAAGCTAAGCTTGTGTAGAAAATGCTTAGAAGCATGGGAGAAGTGAAGAAAGTTATCCCCTGAAGTCAGGGATCTTGTGTGAGGGACCAAGTTCTAAAGAGCTTAAAGAAAAGTTCTTATGTAATATGTAACCCGATTTTTTTTTGAGTACAAATGACCAAATGCCCTTGAGGTCATTCTTCCAGAATTAAAGGCAGTTGACCTGCAGTCCTCGAATGGGTCAACTCAATGTTTGAAGGGGATCACATCTGTTATGTTTGATATCCGAGGTGAAAATCTCGTTTTCAAACTTTCGGCTCAAAATGACCAAAATACCCTCCTATTCTACACGGGTAAAAGGTGCCGTTTGAGAAACTTTCAGGAAGTTTGGAATGATGTTTATGAGTGATATTTGATGTTTAGTTTGCCCAGAAGGTCCAGTTTTAGTGTAAAATTACCATTTTGCCCCTAGAACGTGTCCAGTGAGCTTAATGACGCAATTAAGCAAACCTAAGCAATATTAGGCTCTAATCGAAGATTAATTTATTTTGATAATTAATCTAGAGTCAAAATAATTTATTAAGGTTAATTAGAACCTAAGATTGCTTAGTTAAACTCTAATTGCATTCTTTAATTCAAGATTCCTAGTCATGGAATCTTGAATAGTGTTTTCTCTCTCCAATTCCTTAAATTAAGGAATTGTGCCATACCTCATTTGACTAAGAAAATGAATTTAATTTGTTAATCTAGTATGACCACTCCCTAATCAAGTCTTGACATCCTTAATTAACCAATTACCTTACCTAAACACCTTCTTACAAACTCTAATCAAAACCTTAATTAAAGAAACATCTAAACACATCCTTAAACCACAATTACATGAACAAAATCCCTTCCCCCTTGGCTGTTATGCTAGCCAAAATCCCCCAAAATTGTGTCACATGTTGAATTTCTCTTCACTCAAAGGCCATGCTTCAAGCCATACCATGACCCATACTTGTGCCCATACTCAACCATTCTTGAACCCATACTCAAAGCCATACCTTGTAAGAGATATTTCTTCTCTCCTTCTCCCTCAAAGTGATCGGCCACTCCTCCCTCCTCTAGGCCATCCATGAGCTCTCAATCTTCTATAAATACACTAGCTTGAAAGCTCTTTGAATGTTTACACACTTGAGCAAACTTCAAGCTTTCTTCCCAAACTCAACGAACCTCTTTCCTCCTCCCTTGGCCGAGTTCTTCATCAAGTTTCCAAGAAGGATTTCCTTCTCTTTTCCTCTCAAGGAACAAAGCTTTCCTTCCTCTCTTCAAGACTTCTTTAGGTAGGGGTTTATTTTCCAAGTTTTGTGTGCTTCCTTTAAGGAAGAGTTCTAGTGTTTCTCTTGGTTTTCAAAGTTCTTCCTCTCCTTTTATTTTTGGCCTAGAGCCTTTTTGAGAAGAACTTCGCTTGATGATGAGGTTTCAAGATAATGGACTTGTGATGCCATGTGAGAAACCTCTAAAGCTTGAAACAACTTGGTCTTGGACCATACATGCTTGTGTTTCTTTCTTTTCCTTGGTTTTATTTTTCGGTTCTCTTTTCTTTCCCCTTGAATGATTTCGGTTTCCTCTTCCTTTGTTTGAACAAAGTTTGCTAAAAATGTTAAGTAGATCACAAAAGTTTTGTTAAAGAAAATTAATCACATGTTTTCAAAGAGCTCTAAGCTTACCCTTGCCAACCTTAAAGTTGGTCGGCCGTTCTAAAGTTTACTCTAGATTGAAGCCCATGAGCAATAAAATAAAGAATATGAGTAGTTTTATTTATGAAGTTTTGTTGAGTGTTTGCATTTTTGTCTTACTCCACACTCATGAGCTTGATGATGAAGTTCAAACCAAAGTCTTCTTTGAAGATTTGGTGCTAAGAACTCTAAAGCTTATCCCTATTTGTTAAGATACATGTTGGGTTAGGCTAGTAATGTCCCTCTAAAAGTCTTGCAAGAGCTCTAGTAAAGATAAAAACAAGTTGCACTCATGTTTAAGTTTATGCCTTGCATAGCATGTTTATTTTAATGCCATCACTAAACTCTCAAGAACAACTAAGTGAACTTGCATTGTCATGTTTATTTTCCCAAGCTTGCATTTCATGTTTACATTTCAAGTCATCACTTAAGCTTAAAGATAATAATGAGGTTGCATCTCATATTTATTTTATGCACTCACTTTATTTTATAAAAAGTAAAATAAGTGCATTGCATGTTTAAGTTTATGTTATCACCTAAATACCCTAGAGCTCAAAGACTTGCCCTAAGTATCTTCAAAGGGAAACTTTAACTATAAAAAAAAATGGATGTGTTTTAGTATGATACAATGATGGTTTGATTTTGTAAAATGTAAGATGATTTCAGGAAAATGTTGGAAAAATGTTTTATGAGGTCTCAAGGTGTTTAAATAGCTTGGAATGTGTCAAAAATCATGTTTTCTCAAATTTGGGAGGTTCTGGTAATTGATTACCACTTATGTAATCAATTACAGAGTGATATTTGAAGGGTTTTTGGTTTGGTAATCGATTACCATAAAATGTAATTGATTACCAAGGCTATTCTTCATGCCCAAGGGTCCTTAAAGCCCTGTAATCGATTACCTATTTGTGTAATCGATTACTCGATGTTTCATTTTTCAGAAAGATTTAACCCTAAGTAATCGATTACCATACTATGTAATCAATTACCCATTTTTTGAACCCAGAATAAAATTTAGTCCCTAGTAATCGATTACCAGGCACATGTAATCGATTACCAAATGCCCTTTTGCTCATGAAATTATTCCAAGAGA
>JAMLFY010000003.1:25110753-25136725 GCA_030441495.1 Dalbergia oliveri
CTTAGTTCTTATAGTTTTGTTTAGACAAAGTGATGAACTTTGGGTCCATATCCTTAAGCTTGATGATGAGTTCAAACCTTAAGATTTCTCTTGAAGTCTAGGTGCTAAGAACTCTAAAGCTTGCCTTATGATGCATAATGGGTTGAGGTTTATGTTCCTCTAAAAGTCTTGCAAGGGTTCTAGCTAAGATAAAAACAAGATGCATTCATGTTTAAATTTATGTCTTGCATCTCATGTTTATTTTGATGTTATCACTAATTTCACAAGAGTAAATGAATGAACTTGCATTACCATATTTAAATTCCCAAGCTTGCATTTCATGTTTATATTTCAAGTCATCATTTAATCCTTAAAGATAATAATGAAGTTGCATCTCATATTTATTTTATGCTCTCATTTTACTTTCTAATGAAAAGTAAAATAAAGTGCATGGCATGTTTAAGATTTTGTCATCACCTAAATACTCTAGAGCTCAAAGACTTGCCCTAAGTATCCTAAAAAGGAAACTCCATTAAAAAAAATGGATGAGTTTTGGTATGATCCAATAATGGTTTGATTTTGTAAAATACATGAATGATTTCAAGAAAATGTTGGAAAACTATTTTATGAGGTCTCAAGATGTTTAAAATAGTTTGGAATGTGTCAAAATCATGTTTTCTCAAATTTCAAAGGTCATAAGTCGATTACCACCCATGTAATCGATTCCAAGAAGGCTTTGAAGGACTTTTGGTCTCGTCATCGATTACCAAAGTTAGATGTAATGATTACACGGCTTTTTCATGCCCAGAACCTATTCTGGAAACCATGTAATCGATTACATTATAGTGTAATGAATTACACATGTTCTTTATTTTCAAAAACGATTTAACCCCAAGTAATCGATTACCATTATATGTAATCGATTACCTTAATTTTGAAACCCAGAATGAATTGAGCTCCTGGTAATCGATTACTAGGAACATGTAATCGATTACCAAAACACCTTTTGTTTCCGAAACATCCTAAGAGAAAACTAGTAACTTATATGCATTTCAACCCAAGAGAGTATGTGATCTTATGGGTTCATGATTTTCGGCTCTATGTTTGGCTCCTGTATAAATGCTGTTCTAAGGTGTTAAATGTGTAAAATTATGTTGAGTGAGCAAGGATCGACTTAGAAAAGTTAGAAAAGAATAAGTCCCTATAAGGGATTAGAGATGAATTCTAGAACACCTTAATGCAAGAGATGCAAATATGTTCTAGCATGATTAATTCAAGGATATATGGCTCATAATTAGTAAGACATATACAAGATCCCTTCATAAAATAATTAGGTGTTAACTTCTAAGTTTAAGACGATGATAAGAGATTTAAAGTGGTTCATAACTTAGAGAACATGTCTAGGAATCCCTCATAATTGATCTAAGAATTAATTATGGAGCCTTAGGCGAAGATGGATCTTAAAAAGGGTCACAAATGGAGATTTAGAGCCCGTAACATGATATTTCTACCCTTTTGTGATAAGTGTTTGATGGATTCAAATCTTAGAGAAAAGTTCAAGTGCCAACCCCTGAGGGTAATGAAAATGCAAATACAAGTTTAAAGCCCGTAAAGGTCAAAGCATAAGATACTATGAGATAGGTGGACGAGTATGATTATGATGATGAACCTCGTGCACACTCATGATGATGTGATTATGTTAGTTCGTTGAGCATGAAACTTTATGTGCCAAATTTGATATGGTGATATGATGAAATGTTGTGTTTGAGATGCCTAGTGTTTCAAAGATATGAATGAAATTGAGAAATATGCTCATGTGAACTAGAAAGTTATTGCAATGAGAAAGTTCCATGAAAATGATGCATGTGACTGAAATTATGTGGCATGACTCAAATTTGAGGAAATTCGAAGATGACTGTTAAGCCGCGAATTTCAATTGAATTTTAAACAAAAGAAAGTTTTTGAGAAATATGAAGTTTAAAGTTATATGCAGAGCGCATTTTCTCCTGCTCAAATCAGAGAAAGTAAACCCGTGGGGGTATGGACATCGAGCCATACCAAAGCGGACAAAGTCGTGGTCTTAACCAATCGATGCGTCGAAGAATGAAAGTATATGATGTTTAAAGTGACACACAGGACGTACTCCTCCTTCTTCAAATAAGAAGGTAAAACCGTGAGGGCATAGACATTAGCACTTGCCAAAGCGGACAAAGTCGCTGGTCTTAACCGTCGATGCGTTTCGAAGAAGGAAAAAGTCCCATGATGGGTGATCCTAGGCCCTCCCGTACTCTGGGAGTCGGGATTATGATGATTATGATTATGTTTATGATTCGCTTATCAAGAGGATAAGTAAGAACTAGTGACGACTAGTTAAGGTATGAGCTCATAGCCTAGTTTAAGGGGTGCGGTTACTATTATGATTGGTGTCACAAGTATGAGAAAGGAAAGATGTTCAAAGAGAAGTTTCATGCCACTCAAATGTTGTTTGAATTATTGTTTGATTTACCTAAAGTGCTGCCATGCATCATGAAATATTATGTTGCATACATGCATTTAAGAATCATTATAAAAGACATGAACCTTGGATAACAACCTTTGTGAAAACCTCATAATAAACTTATGCATGCTTAACCTTTCATAATAAACCCAAGATTCCTGGGACGTAAACGATGACACTAGGATAGAGACTTCCTCCTGAGATTCTTTAGTAAATTCTCACCCTCTCTCTGTTTCTTTCTGTTACGTCTTCAGATATCGATGGCGTCGTTCGTGATTTGTTGACGCACCCGTGTGGGAGCTGCACTTCGATCCGAACCATCAGTCTTACACTTCGAGGGTCGTTGTGCTATACGCATTTTTGCATATGTGGGACGCCCTTTGCTTTCCCCGTCTAGCTCCAGATTCACCCCGACCTCCCCTTTGGCGACGATATGATTTTTGAGAGGACGACCCCGTGACGGGCGAACCGTCGCGCCCGTTCGGCATCTCGCAGTGCAAGGCTACCCCGAGTACGTGCCTCGAGAGACGTTCGAAAGCGACCGTGGAGGATCCTTCCTTCTCATCCTTTCTGGAGGGTTCCACCCTGCCGTACCCATGGATATCGGAATGGGTAGCAAGGAGAGTGGTGACGCAGCGAGGTTAGCACTACGTAGGAAATGCACCCTCATCGTGGCGGGCATGCTCACCCATCCTTCCGCCTTCACGCATCCGAGGAGCTTGCCCAGTTCATTGGATATGTGCCACGAGGGATGGGTAGGAGCATCATCCATGGCTCGAGGGAGGGAGAGTCTTAGTTGGGTGTTTATCTTTTAGGGTTATTCCATGTATTCGTTATTATGTTTCTTATTTTATGTTGTTGTCCTACAAGCTCTGCCCACTAGTATGGGTAAGACTTTATGCTTCTGTTATATTTATATGATGTACTAAACTATATTATCTAATGTGATGAGGGATGATGTTTATGATGGATGTGTTCTTTAATGTTTATGTTCTGACGTTTTATTTATTCTTCCGCTTCACGTTGTTTATGTTATGCGCAAAGGCTCGCACTTTGTTTTATATAAATCATTTAAAAAAAAAATTTACCCGTATTTTCCGCTAAGTATTTTATAAATGAATTTAAAGAGAAGTAATAACTAATAATTAGTCTTGATACGTCCTGCGTATTGGGTTTAAATATTAGGATGTTACATATGCGCATAGCGAAACATGAATGCATGACAATACCTTATGCAAGCAAACCAATAAATCACGACATCAACAATTTATCATCACATTAAGTGGCATGTACTTCCCATGAAAACCTTTCTCTTTCATAAGCATGGAACTTCACTTCCTTCTCTTTCTCAAACTTGTGACATAAAGGTATAAAAAATAGTAACCATACCCCTAAAACTAGGCTATGAGCTCATAACTCAACTAGTCGTCACTAGTTCTAACTTATCCTCTTGATAAGCGTAACATAATCACAATAATCCCAACTCCCAAGTGTATGGGTTAGGGACCTAACACCCATCATGGGACTTTTCTTCGAAACGCATGACTGGTTAAGAGCCAAGTGACTTATTCGCTTGGAGGGCTGATGTCTATGCCCTCACGGATTTACCTCTCTTCATCTGGGCAAGGAGAAGTACATCTCGGTATACGAAATGCATCAACTAGTTAAAGCCAGTGACTTTGTCCGCTTCGGTATGGCTCCATGACCATACCCACGGGTTTACTTTCTCTCCTCGGGTAGGGAGAAATGCATCTGGCATGTCACATTCAAAATTTCACTTTCAAAAACTTTCTTAAGTCCCTCAAATTGATGTAAATTCGATACATTGCCAACGCTGTATTGAATTTCCTTAATTAGTCATGCCACATAACTCATCAAACACATACTTTCTCATGCAATATCTGAGCTAAACAAACCTTTAAAATCATATAGACATGTTCACCCATTTCATTATAATTCCATATACTTACTACATCTCAAACATAACATGCCACATAACAATCACATCATAAGCTCACATATTCTCATATGCATGCCATCAATACTTTAACATAAACTTTCTATTATATTAAGAACTATGTGTTCACTCGATCGCTTACTCTCATCAACACCTCCCTATCTTATAGTATCATATGCTTTGACCCTTACGGATCTTAAACTCATGTTCTAATTATCATAACTCCCATAATAGATCTTTTATGCTCCTATAGGATCATTACTTACAATTCTCTCTAATATTCATGCTCACTAACTCTTCCAAACAGCATTGCATAAACTTGTTACCATGCTTATTATTCGATTATGGGGTTCTAGAATCTTGGTCTTTGACCTTTCTCAAGTTTCGTATTCGCCTAAGGCTCTATATTCCATTCCTAAACCAATTATTGGGATTCCTACACATATCCACTAATTATAAACCATTTTCCTTAAGTTCAATTATGCTGGGACAAATTTATTTTTCTTGTGTCGGTGTTCTAAAATTCTCATTTTAAGTCCTTTAGTTACTTATTCTTTTCTAACTTCCCTAAATCATTCCTTGCTTCACTCAAATATAATTTTCCACATTTTAACTCCATAATAGAATTAATATAGTGGCCAAACATTCAAGGTAGAACCGAAAAGCATAGCTCACATAATCACATAATTCCATGATTTAAATGCATATGAGGTGCTAGTTTTCTCTTGGAATAATTTTAGAACTCAAAAGGATGGCCTGGTAATCGATCACATGGGCCTAGTAATCAATTCCAAACCTAGATTTTGTTTTGGGTATAAGGAACATCAGGTAATCGATACACAGGATGGTAATCGTACTTAGGCAGAAAAAATTTTCAAAAATAAAACATATGGTAATTCAATTACATAAATGGGTAATTGATCCAGGAGTTGAAAATCGTTCTGGGCATGAGGAATAGCCTGGTAATGATTACATGGTGGTAATGAACCAAAACCTCGAAATTTGAGAACATGATTTTTGACACATCCTAAGCTACTTAAACACCTTGAGATCACGTAAAATATCTTTCCAACATTTCTTGAGATCATCCTAGCATATTTACAAAATCAAAACCATCATTGTATCATGGTAAAACACATCCACTTGTCATGGTTAAAATTTCCATTTGAAGATACTAGGGCAAGTCTTTGACCTCTAGAATATTTAGGTGATGACATAATCATAAACATGTTATGCACTTTATTTTACTCTTCATTATAAAGTAAAGTGAGAGTATAAAATAAATATGAGATGCAACCTCATTATTATCTTTAAGGATTAAGTGATGACTTGAAATATAAACATGAAGTGCAAGCTTGGAAATTTAAACATGAAATGCAAGTTCATTCATTGTTCTTGAGACTTAGTATTGGCATCAAAAGTAAACATGATATGCAAGGCATAAACTTAAACATGAATGCAACTTATTTTATCTTAACTAGAGCTCATGCAAGACTTTAAAGAACATCAATAGCCTTAACCCCACATGTATCTTAACAATATAAGATGAACTTTAGAGTTCTTAGCACCAAGTCTTCAAAGAAGTCTTTGGTTTGAACTTCATCATCAAGCTCAAGAAAGTGGACTAAGAGATAAACATCAACACTTATCAAAGCAAACTTAAAAAGAACTACTCATATTCTTCATTTTATTGCTCATGGGCTTCAATCTAGAGTAAACTCTAGGAGCCTTACTAACTTTAAGGTTGGCAAGGGTAAGCTTAGAGCTCTTTGAAAAACATATGATTAATTTTCTTAAACAAAACTTTTAGTGAGCTACTTAACATTTTTATCAAACTTTGTACAAAGAAAGGAATGAAAACCGAAATCATTAAGGGATAAAGAGGAAAACCAAAATCTTTGAGCAAGGAAAAGAAAGGAAATCGAAAGCATATATGGTCCAAGACCAAGTTTTCAAGCTTTAGAGATTTCTCACATGGCATCACAAGTGTAACACCCTAATATTAACCCAATACGCCTAGGACGTATCAAGATTAACTATTAGTCGTTACTTCCTTTAAAACTCTTTTAGAAATAACTTATGAAAAATACATGTAAATTTTTTTTTGAAATGAAACATGTAAAACAAAGTGCAAGCCATTTCACATGACATAAATGGAGCGTGAAGAGGAAGAATAAATCATACAATTCAAAAGCCATAAAGAACACATCAATCATGAAAACATTCCTCATAACATTAATTAACATACTTTAGTACATTGCTACAGAAATATAAAGGAAAGCATATAGTCTTACCCATATGGTGGGAGAGCTTACCTATACATAGAAACTGGAAATACATCAACGGAAAGGAAAATAAAAGCAAGTACATGGTAAGACCCAAAAATAGAACGAACTATCACTACCCTCACCCTCCGCCTCCTGGTGTGAGCTGTCCTCAAATGAAATAGCCGGCAACTGACGAACCTCGATGTAGCCCAATGAGCGAAGATCTAGGCATGGGAATCAAGGGGACGGCGTGGCCTCCGCGACGTGGTCGCCTCTTGCCAGTCTCGAACGCTCTTCGCATGCCTCGGCGTGCTGTGTCCTTGTAACACCCTAATATTAACCCCAATACGCCTAGGACGTATCAAGACTAATTATTAGTTATTACTTCTCTTTAAATTCATTATAAAATACTTAGCGGAAAATATGGGTAATTTTTTTTTGAAAGGAGACATGTAAAACAAAGTGCGAGCCTTTGCGCGTAACATAAACAACGTGAAGCGGAAGAATAAATAAATAAAACATACAGAACATAAACATTAAAGAACACATCCATCATAAACATCATTCCTCATCACATTAGATAATATAGTTTAGTACATCACAAGGAAATATACAGAAGCATAAAGTCTTACCCATACTAGTGGGCAGAGCTTGCAATACAATGATATCAAATGATAACAAATACATGAAACAACCCCAAAAGATAAATACCCAACTAAGACTCTCCCTCCCTCCAGCCATGATGACGCTCCTCCCATCCCTCGGTGGTATATATCCAATGACTGCAAGCTCCTCGGACGTGAAGGCGGAAGGATGGGCGAGCATGCCGCCACGATGGGGCGCATCTCCGACGTCGTGCTAACCTCAGCTGCGTCACGGTCTCCTCCTACCCATCCGATATCCATGGGTACGGCAGGGTGGAACCCTCGAGAAAGGATGAGAAGGAGGATCCTCTCTGATGGGTCGGTCTGAACGTCTCGGCGAGGCACGTATCGGGGTAGCCTTACACCGCTGAAGATCCGAGACGGGTGCGAGTTCTGCTCGTCTCGGGGTCGCGTCCTCTCAAAGATCATATCGTCGCCAAAGGGGAGGTCGAGGTGAAGTATGGCTGGAGACTGGAAAGGCAAACGGGCGCCCACATATGCAAAAATACGTATAGCACAACGACCCTCAAAGTGGTGGCTGATGGTAGGATCGTAGTGCAACTCCCACACGGGTGCGTCAACAAAAATTGGAACGACGCCATCGATATCTGAAGACGTAACGGAAAGAAGGGAGAAAGGGTGAGAATTCTTGCTAAAGAATCAAAGGAAATCCTCTATCCTAGTGTCATCGTTTACGTCCCAGGAACCTTGGGTTTATTATGAAAAGGTTAAGCATGCATAAGTTCATTATGAGGTTTTCACAAAGGTATTTATCCAAGGTCCATGTCTTTTATAATGATTCTTAATACATGTATGCAACATAATAGTTCATGGATGCATGACGGTACTTTAGGTAAATCAAACAATTATCAATCAACATATAAGTGGCATGTAACCTTTCTCTTGAACATCTTTCCTTTTCTCATACTTGTGACACCAATAATATAGTAACCGCACCCTTAAACTAGGCTATGAGCTCATACCTTAACTAGTCGTCACTAGTTCTTACTTATCCTCTTGATAAGCGAATCATAAACATAATCATCATAATCCCGACTCCCAGTACGGGTAGGGGCCTAAGGATCACCCATCATGGGACTTTTTCCTTCTTCGAAATGCATCGACTGGTTAAGCCAACGACTTTGTCCGCTTTGGAGGCTAATGTCTATGCCCTCACGGTTTTACCTTCTCCTCACAGAAGGAGAAGTACGTCTCGGTGTGTCACCTTAAACATCATATACTTTCATTCTTCGAAACGCATCGACTGGTAAGCCGCGACTTTGTCCGCTTCGGTATGGTTTACGTCCATACCCCCAGGTTTACTTTCTCACCTAGCAGGAGAAATGCGTCTCGGCATATAACTTTAAACTTCATATTTCTCAAAAACTTTCTTTTGTCCCTCAAATTTGATGGAAATTCGCAGCATACACCTACATTCCGAATTTCCTCAAATTTGAGTCTTGCCACATAATCCAATCACATGTATCATTCTTTATGAAACTTTCTCAATTAAAAACTACATAGTTCACATGAGCATACTTTCAATCTCATTTATACTTTGAAACCTCATGCATCTCAAATACATGGTACACTTCATCATATCATCATGTCAATTATTTACATAAGGTTTCATGCTCAAGATATTAACACAATCACATCATCATAATCATGCTCGAGGTTCATCATCATAAATATGCTCACTCGGCCTCCTATCTTATAGTATTTATGATGTGACCCTTACGGGTCTTAAACTCATATTTCAGTCATTCTAATCCTCACTAAGGATTTTTATAACACCTAAGGGATCATTACTTAAAATTCTCACTAAGTTTTAGGCACACTTAAAATTCCAAACAGCATTATGTAGTTTGGGCAGGAAAAATATCATATACTTCCTGTCTAGAATCTCCATTCGTGACCCTTTTTAAGATCCGTCTTCGCCTAAGGCTTCATAATCAATCCCTAAACCAATTATGAGGGATTCCTAGGCATGTTTACTAAGTTATAATTCACTTTTCCTCAATTTAGCTTTGCTAGAATCACATTTTGCCATGTCTAAGTGTGCTAGAATTCCTATTTTAAGTCCTTATCATCACCTTAAGCTTAGTAATTAATACCTAATCATTTATGAAAGGTTTTTATGCATATCCTACTGATTATGAACCATTTACACTTGAATTAATTATGCTGGAACAGTTTTGCAAATTTGTGCATTAAGGTGTTCTAGAATTCTCATTCTTGATCCCTTTAAGTTACTTATTCTTTTCTAACTTCTCTAAATCGATCCTCCCTTCACTCAAACATAATTTTACACATTTTAACACCTTAGAACAACATTTGTACAGCAGCCAATCATGAAGGGCAGAACCAAATCATAAGCCCATAAAATCACATAATCTTGTAAATTAAAATGCATACAAGTTGCTAGTTTTCTCTTGGAATAATTCTAGGGATTCAAAACTCTTTTAGAACTCAAATCCTTTCATTAAAATCATGCCTTTACACATAAGGTCAATAGCTAAATTAACTTGCTTGCAAAATAGTTTTAAAGTATATAATTTTATGCATAATGTTGCTTAGGTGCTCCTAAGCTTGGAAAAATTACAAAACACAAACTATGGACACTTGTGATTAGATGAACTCATATTAAGTCCATCATCATCACCACAAGGCCGAAATGGCTTCTTAAGAATGCCAATATTTTCTTGAAAACCTTACATAGGATACTTGGGCAAGCCTTTGAGCTTTAGGAGGCTTAGGTGATGACATAAACTTTAAACATGATATGCACTCATTTTATTCTTCATTAGAAAGTAAAGTGAGAGCATAAAATAAATATGATGCAACCTCTTTATTATCTTTAAGGTTAAGTGATGACTTGAAATGTAAACATGAGAATGCAAGCTTGAAATTTAAACATGATAGTGCAGGTCCAATTAATTAGTCTGAGAACTTAGTGATGACATCAAAATAAACATGCTATGCAAGGCATAAAGTAAACATGAATACATCTTATTTTAGATCTTAGCTAGAGCTCTTGCAAGACTTTAAAGGAATAAAACCTTAACCCATTATGTATCATAAGGCAAGCTTTAGAGTTCTTAGCACCTAGACTTCAAAGAAGCCTTAAGGTTGTGAACTTCATCATCAAGCTCAAGAAAATGACCCTAGTGGCAAAAACCACAACAAACATTCAAAGGACCATTCTAATATTTTGGCAAACCTTTTTCCCAAAACCAAAACAAAGAGGCCGAAACCAAGAAGGAAAGGAAATGAAAACTAGAGCTTGAACAAGATAAAAAAAAGGAAAACTGAAACCTTAGAGAAATGAAAGCCAAAACTTTGAACTTGTAAAGAAAAGGGAAAACCAAGTTTGTATATGGTCCAAGACCAAGATCCAAGCTTTAGAGGTTTATCCCATGACAAACACCACACTATTTCCATGAACCTCATCATCAAGCTAAAGTTGTGTTCATAAAATGGCCCCATGGTCGAAAATGCAAGGAGGAAGAAAAAGAGTTTGAAAACAAGAGAAAACTAGAACTTTTCTCAAAGAAAGTAAAGAAAACTTGAAAGAAAACCCCTACCAAGTGAAGTCTTGAAAGCTTTGAAAGAAAGCTTGAGTTTGAAGGAAATGAGAAGACAAAATCTTCTCTTGGTGAGCAACAAGGATTCGGCCTCCAAAGCTCAAGGAAGATGATTTTTCCTTGAGGATGCAAGCTTGGAAATGGTGAGGTTTGGTGTTTAGGAGGTGTTTTAAGGTATGAGAGTGGTGGTTTGAGGTGGTTTGTGGTGGCTCAAGGTGGTGGTGGTGGTTCTTTGAGGAAGGAAGAACTTAGAGGAAGGGAAAATGAGAGAAAGTGCAAGAAAACTCAACTTAGCAAATGATCAAAAAGGTGTCCAAGCTTTCCAAGGTGTGGTATTTATAAAGAATGAAATGTTGTGGCTGATTTAGGGGGAAGAGTTGGCTGAAATTTTGGCTTTGGGAGGAAGGAAAATATCTTCTAAAGCTTGTCTTGGAAGCTTGGTTTAAGTCCTAGCGCTAGCTTTGGCATAGCCTTTTTGGATGAAATTTGAAATCAATATTTGATGGATTTTGGGGGGAGAATTTGCCAAATCTGGACAGCCAAGAGGGAGGAAAAATCATCCATGTAATTGTGGTTTAATGATGCATTTAGGTGTTTCATTAATTAAGGTTTGGGTTAGGAGTTTGTGAGAAAGTGTTTAGGTGTAATAAAGGTTAATTAGGGTCATCAAGGCTTGGTTTATGGGGTGATCTAATCTAGATTAACAATTTTAAAATCATTCTTTTGGTCAAAAAGGTTGTAGACAAATTTCCTTAATTTAAGGAAATTGGAGAGAGAAAACACTATTCATTACTTTTTGATTAGTAGTCTTGGATTAAAGAATGAAATTAGAATTTGACTAAGCAATTTTAGTTTCTAATCAACCTTAATAAATCATTTTGACTCTAGATTAATTATCGAAATAAATTAATCTTCGATTAGAGCCTAATATTGCTTAGGTTCAACTGATATTCATTAGGCGCACTTCACTGTCTAGGGGTAAAACGGTAATTTGCACTAAAACCTTCGGACCTTCAAGCAAGGCTAAACATCAAATATTACTTAAAACATCATTCTAAACTTCCTGAAATTTCGGGCTCAAACGGCACATTTTACCCGTGTAGACACGCAGGGGTAGTTTGGTCATTTTGAGCCGAAAGTTTAGAAAACGAGATTTTCACCTCGGATAAAACATAACAGGTACAATCCCCTTCAAACATTGAGTTGACCCATTTGGAGGAGTCCGAACGGTACCTCGAATTCCGGAGTAAAAAGGAATGACCTTAGGGGCATTTCGGTCATTTGTACTCTAATAGTAGAAATTGAGGGCGTTACGTCCTCGCCCTCCAGAGTCCATCAGAAATGAAGGGAAAGCCCTAGGAGGGATCGGCCTCCAGCGAGAACGGGAAATACTCGGGGTCTCACGCATGCGAATCAGGAGAGGATGGGCACGACGGTCTCACGGGTCTCGAGTCACGTCCTCTCAAAGATCAGGTGGTCGCAAAAGGTGAAGTCAGATTGAAATGATAGCTGGAATGCGGGGAAAGCAAACGGTGTTCCACGTACAAAAAGCAGCCTCGCAATGACCCTTGAAGTGGTAGGACTGATGCTCGAGGTCATAGTGCACCTCCAAGTGGGCGGGTCAATGAAGATCACGAACAACGCCATTCGATCTCTGAAGACGTAACAGAAAAGAAATGGAGAGAAGGGTGAGATTCTTGCTAAAAAATCTCAATAGGGGAAATCCTCTTTCCTAGTGTCATCGTTTACGTTAAGGAACCTTGGGTTTATTATGAAAAGGTTAAGCATGCATAGGCTCATTATGAAGTTTTCTCAAAAGATATTTATCCAAGGTGTAACACCCTAAAATTTAATTAAAAATTAATTTGAGCTTTATTAATCGTAATTTCAAAAATATAATAGTTTAGCAATGATAGGGGCGGCCAACGACCTCTCAAAAAAAAAAATTCGGGCCGGTGAATAGTAACCTTGTGGGCCCCACGCCCGCAGACGCTGAAACCCTAGATTCGAGCCCAAGGTGCCTGGAATTAGGGAAAGATGGGAATGAGGTTAGGAATATCTGGGAATGATAATTTTATACTTAAAATTAATTTTCGGGTAATATGGGTTTATGGGTAAAGTGTTTACCCGTCGGCAGATTTCAATGTGCAGTTCTTACCGAATGAAACTTGCAGAGCAAGTTGCCACCTAAGGAGGACAAGTGTGTGGCTTGAGATGTGCCACACAATTACACCTTTATGACTAACCAATAGGAATTGCACAAAATTACAATAATTATCTTCAAAGAAAACATTTTGGACTTGAAAATTCTATGTATTTTGCCCTAAACTCAAAATATCAACATCTTATCATTTCCCTTCATCACAATTTCGGCCAGACCTCTCTAAGAACCCTTCCTCCATTTTTCTTCCTCTCAAACTCCATTAACAAGCTTCAAGCTTGCAAAACCCTAGCTCCAAGTCACTAAAACCACAAACTCTCTTCACTAAACTTATTCTATTCATCATAACCTACAAATCTAACCGATTATAATTTGAATCCATCACTTTTTCCAACTTTGAGGGCACACAATCAGAGGTTAAAGGAAGGATTTGATGTTGGTGGGGAAGCTTTGAAGTGAAGCAAAAGCATTCTAGAGCATCCTTTGGAGCATAGAGCTCAAGAGCTCTCAAAGTAGGGTTTTCTATGGTCTCTTCTCTTGAAATTTTTACTGATCTGTTGCTTAGTTTTTTTCCAAAATTTTCATTTTATTTGGTTGATGTTATATTTTTATTGATGTGTGAATTTTGCTGATGGGCTTGGATGGAGTTAAAAATGAGTTTCCACCAAAAGAAATTTGAACTAGGGTGCTGGATTTCAGGCTTCCTCAAGTAGAATTGATACCGAATTTTCTGACATATTTTTGGGTGGTTTCGTGACCTAAAAAAATTTATGTTGTAGTTGACATTTTAAAATAACTATATTAATTTCCTTGGGTGTTAGTTTTAATGTTTGATGCCTCAGAAAAATCAGAAACTGAAATGAGGCAGATGCTGACCTGATTATTGAAACTGAAGCAATAAAGTTGTTTGATTTTATTAACATAGAAAAGGATTGAACTAGCCTTTGAAATTTTTACACGAAGTTAGTAACATATTGAAATATCACTGTGAATTTTATTGTGCATTGGTTCAATCACTTGCTAGGGTGAAAAATTATGAGAACTCTAGTCTAAGCTGAAATGGTGGTCCCTGACCACTAAATTTGTACAATTTATGGAAGGAGTTAGAGAGCTCTGTTTGTATTGAAATTTTTATGGGACCTTGTGGACACATTGAAGTGTCTTGGATAATTTTTATAGCCTCTGAATTGACTATTTGAAGGGCAACATAATTTGTGTTACAATAGTGTAAATTCTGATCCCAAGAAACTTGAGATCCTCTTGACTTGTTAAGGGCAAGTAATGAAACATGAGATCCTCTTTGACTTGTCAAGGGCAAATAATGACACACGAGATCCTTTTGACTTGTCAAAGGCAAATGGAGTGGATTGAGATCCTTTTGGCTTGTCGAAGGCAAATAGAGAGGGATGTGATACTTTTGACTCATCAAGGAAAATCAAAGATGAATTTCATTACATTGGGCATATACATATTTGTGTATATTGGTTCTTCTTGGTTGCCATAACTTACTATGAGTATAAGCTGACGGTAAAGGTGTATTAAGTGATTCATTTTTCTTAAAAGTAACCCACTTCGAAAAGATAGATTTTGAACTTTAAAAATGAATAGTCATTATGTAATGCATGATCACCTTTTGTTAAATAATTGAAGTGGCTGGGGCGGTAACGATGACATGAACTTCAGATATATGTTTGGAGACGCCCTACTAGAATTTTAGAATTCTCACCCCTATGTATTTGTTTTTCCGTGTCGTCCAGGTTGATCTAGAAGACGGTGAGGCTGCAGGAGAAGATCAAGTGGATTTTGAGGAGTTAGAGAGAACTTGTGTTTTTTTGTACTTAAGTGTATGTATATGTCTGTAAAACATAAGAGATAACGGATGTACTGTAAAGCCCTTAGAAGAGCTTCTTTTTGTACTTGACTTGTATTAAATAAATAAGTTGTTTCTAGCTATATATCTTGATAGAACCACGAGTTAGTTAACACGCAATTTATGGACCCTTATTATAGATAATTAAGAAAGGTCCGCATAATAAGTAACAACTCTTGAGTATGATACCATGACTTAAGGATGGGGTTATACTTGGGAGGATGTTACCAAGGTCCATCTTTTATAATGAATCTTAATGCATGTATGCAACATAATAGTTCATGGATGCATGGCAGTTCTTTAGGCAAACCAAACAATAATCAAACAACATTTAAGTGGCATGAAACTTTTCTTTGAACATCATTCCTTCATCTTAATCTTGTGACACCAAACATAATAGTAACCGCACCCTTAAACTAGGCTATGAGCTCATACCTTAACTAGTCGTCACTAGTTCTTACTTATCCTCTTGATAAGCGAATCATAAACATAATCATAATCATAATCATCATAATCTCGACTCCAAGTACGGGTAGGGGCCTAAGGATCACCCATCATGGAACTTTTTCCTTCTTCGAAACGCATCGACTAGTTAAGACCAGCGACTTTGTCCGCTTTGGCAGGCTAATGTCTATGCCCTCACGGTTTTACCTTCTCCTCACCGGAGCAAGAATACGTCTCGATGTATCACCTTAAACATCATAATTCTCAAAAACTTTCTTATGTCTCTCAAATTTGACGGAAATTCGGGCATAACAGCTACTCTCGAATTTCCTCAAATTTGAGTCATGCCACATAATCTCAATCACATGCATCATTTTCATGGAACTTTCTCAAATCAATAACTTTCTAGTTCACATGAGCATATTCCTCAATCTCATTCATATTTCGAAACCTCATGCATCTTAAATACTTGGCACAACACTTCATCATATCAACATATCAATTATTCACATAAGGTTTCATACTTGAAATGTAATCATATTCATGTCATTAAGAATATACTCTCTCAATCTCATGCTCACATCACACCTCTTATCTCATGGTGTCTTATGCTTTGGCCCTTAGGGTCTTGAATTCTTTTATAGTAATCTTATCACCTATTGCAAGTCTTTATCATATCTAGGGGAATGTTCTTTATAGTTCTTCTAACATTATGCTCACTAATTCATCCAACAGCATTATATAGATTACTCATCAAGATCATTTATTCAACTACGGGATATTAGAATCTATGTCTTAAACTCTTTTCTAAGTTATATCTTCGCCTAAGGTTCTATGTTCCACTCCTAGGCATAATCACCAATTATGTACCATCTTCCTTAAGCTCAATTATGCTAACAGAAAGTTGTTATTCTTGTGTCTAAGTGCTTTAAGATTCTAGTTCCAATTCCTTCCTATTTGTTTAGTCTTTCCACCTCCAAAACGTTCCTCACTTCGCTCAAGCATAATATTACGCATTCTAACTCTCAAATAGAATTTACACAGTGGTCACAAGGATAAGACAGAAACCAAAAATGTTCATCACACATAATCACATAAACTCATGTTATAAGTGCACACGAGTTCTAGTTTTCTCTTGGGACAATTTCAGGAGCAAAAGGTGTTCTGGTAATCGATTACATGTGACTAGTAATCGATTACCAGGAGCTAAATTTACTCTGGGTTTAAAATAGGGGTAATCGATTACTTAGGTTAAATCGTTAGGAAAATAAAGAACATAGGTAATCGATTACACTATCAGGTAATCGATTACATAGTTTTAAGGATGGGTTCTGGGCATGAAGAACAGCCTTGGTAATCGATTACATTGTCTTGGTAATCGATTACCAGAACCAAAAGTCCTTCAAAACCCTCTGGTAATCGATTACATAAGCTGGTAATCGATTACCAGAACCTTAAAATTTGAGAAAACATGATTTTTGACACATTCCAAACTATTTAAACACCTTGAGACCTCATAAAACAGTTTTCCAACATTTTCCTGAAATCATCCATACATTTTACAAAATCAAACCATCATTGAATCATACTAAAACACATCCATTTCTTTTTTATTAGATTCCCATTGAAGATACTTAGGGCAAGTCTTTGAGCTCTAGAGTATTTAGGTGATAACATAATCTTAAACATGCTATGCACTTCATTTTACTCTTCATTACAAAGTAAAGTGAGAGCATAAAATAAATATGAGATGCAACCTCATTATTATCTTTAAGGATTAAGTGATGACTTGAAATATAAACATGAAATGCAAGCTTGGGAATTTAAATATGGTAATGCAAGTTCATTCATTTATCTTGTGAAATTAGTGATGGCATCAAAATAAACATGAGATGCAAGACATAAACTTAAACATGAATGCAACTTATTTTTATCTTAACTAGAGCTCTTACAAGACTTTAGAGGAACATCAATACCTCAACCCAACATGTATCTTAACAATGGAAATGAGCTTTAGAGTTCTTAACACCAAGTCTTCAAAGAAGTCTTTGGTTTGAACTTCATCATCAAGCTCAAGAAATGGATTAACACAAAAACATCAACACTTTAACAAAACAAACATAAATAGAACTACTCATATTCTTTATTTTATTGCTCATGGGCTTCAATCTAGAGTAAAACTCTTAGAACGGCCGACCAACTTTAAGGTTGGCAAGGGTAAGCTTAGAGCTTTTTGAAATCATAGGATTAATTTTCTTAACAAAACTTTTGTGATCTACTTTACATTTTTAGCAAACTTTGTTCAAACCAAAGCAAAGGAAAAAATCATGAAAAGGAAAAGAAAAGAAAACCACAAACTTTATCAAGGAAAAGAAAGAAATCAAGGCATGTATGGTCCAAGACCAAGTTGTTTCAAGCTTTAGAGGTTTCTCACATGACAACAACAAGTCATTATCTTGAAACCTCATCATCAAGCTCATGTTCTTTATAAAAGGGCCTCTTGGCCGAAAAGAAAAAGGGAAGAGGAAAAGAGTTTGAAACCAAGAGAAAACTAGAACTTTTCTGAAAAACACAAGCAAAACATTAAAACAAAACCCCTACCTAAAGAAGTCTTGAAGAGAGGAAGGAAAGCTTTGTTTCTTGAAAGGAAAAGAGAAGGAAATCCTTCTTGGAATCTTGCTGGAAAACTTAGCCAAGGTGAGGGAGTTTGAGAGGAAATGAGAGAATTTTGCAAGAAGTGTAAACTTAACAAATGAACCAAAGTGTGACAAGGTTCATCAAGGCTTGGTATTTATAGAAATTTTCAACAATGAGGCTTCCATGGGGGAAGAGGAACCGGCAACTCTTGAGGGAGGAAGGAGAGAAGAAATATCTCTTACAAAGGTATGGTTGTAAGCATGGTTGAAGGCATGGTGAGGTATGGGCAAGGCATGGCATGAAGTATGGCTCTTGAGTGTAATTGAAACAACACATGATGGGCTATGGAGGGGTGGAGTGGCCGGCCACTTAAGGCCAAGAAAAAAGAGAAAATTGTTCATGTAATTGTGGGTTAAAGGTGTGTTTAGGTGTGTCTTTGATTAGGCTTTTGATTAGGAGTTTGTAAGAAGTGTTTAGGTGAGGTAATTGGGTAATTAGGAAGGTCAAGACTTGATTAGGAGTGGTCATACTAGATTAACAAATTAAATTCATTTTTTAGTCAAATGAGGTATGGCACAATTCCTTAATTTAAGGAATTGGAGAGAAAAAACTATTCAAGATTCCATGACTAGGAATCTTGAATTAAAGAATGCAATTAGAGTTTATCTAAGCAATCTTAGGTTCTAATTAACCTTAATAAATTATTTTGACTCTAGATTAATTATCGAAATAAATTAATCTTCGATTAGAGCCTAATATTGCTTAGGTTTGCTTAATTGCGTCATTAGGCTCACTGGACACGTTCTAGGGGCAAAATGGTAATTTTACACTAAAACTGCCCGGACCTTCCAGGCTCGACTAAACATCAAAATTACTTAAAAACATCATTCTAAACTTTCTGGAAAATTTCCGGGCTCAAACGGCACCTTTTACCCGTGTAGACACAGCAGGGTATTTTGGTCATTTTGAGCCGAAAGTTCAGAAACGATTTTCACCTCGGATATCATTCATAACAATATAATCCCTTTTAAACATCAGTTTACCCATTCGAGGATTGCCGGCAACTGCCTTTAATTCCAGGAAAAAATGACCTCAGGGGCATTGGTCATTTGTACTCTAACGGCTAAATGAGGGTTACAACAAGACCATTATCTTAAAACCTCATCATCAAGCCAAAGTTTTTCTCATTACAAGGCTCTAAGGCTGAAATAAAGAGGAAAAGGAAGAACTCTGAAAACCAAGAGAAAACTAGAACCTTTCTTAAATAAAGTAAACAAAACTTGGAAAATAAACCCCTACCAAATGAAGTCTTGAATAAGATGAACGAAAGCTAATCCTTTGAGATGAGTAAGAAAGAAAATCTTCTTTAGAGCTTGAAGAGGAGTTCGCCAAGAGGAAAAAAGAGAAGAGAGGTTGTGGGAAAATGAAGAAGGAAAAAGACTTCTTGATCTTTGAGAAAGAGAGCTCAAAGTTTGCAATGTGTGTGAAGGATTCAAAGAGTTTTCAAGCTTGCATATTTATAGAGAAATGAAAACTCATGGATGGCCTAGAGGAGGAGTGGCTAGTTCCTTTAGAGGAAAGGAGAGAAGAAATATCTCCTTGATTGGTATGGTTGTGAGCATGGGCAAGGTATGGTGAAGTATGGGCTTAAGCATGGGTGAAAGCATGGTCTTTGAGTGAAACAAAATCAACATGTGATGCAAATGGGAGGTATATATTTTGACTAGCATTTCAGCCAAGGGGAGAGAGATTTTGTTCATGTAATTGTGATTTAAGGATGTGTTTAGGTGTTTCTTTGATTAAGGTTTTGATTAGGAGTTTGTAAGAAAGTGTTTAGGTGAGGTAATAGTCAATTAAGGTTGTCAAGACTTGATTTAGGGGTGGTCTTGCTAGATTAACAAATTGAAAACCATTTTCTAGTCAAATTAAATCATAGACACAATTCCTTAATTTAAGGAATTGGAGAGAGAAATTACTATTCAAGATTCCATGACTAGGAATCTTGAATAAAGAATGAGATTAGAGTTTAACTAAGCAATCTTAGGTTCTAATTTACCTTAATAAATTATTTTGACTCTAGATTAATTATTGAAATTAATTAATCTTCGATTAGAGCCTAATATTGCTTGGGTTTGGCTAATTACATCATTAGGGTCACTTAAACTATTCTAGGGACAAAATGGTAATTTTGTACTAAAACTCTCGAGACCTTCTGCTTGACTAACCCTCATAAACATCATTCTGAACTTTCAGAAAAGTCAAAAGTCTCCTTACCGCGTAAAATTTTAGGGTATTGGTCATTTACACTCAAAAAGAAAATTAGAGTGTTACAACATGTTTATCTTTCTTGCTATCAACTTAAAAAGACTAAGAATGAGGCTTGCATTACATGTTTACCATTATGCCATCACTAAAAAGGAATAAACCTAGTGCTCAAGACCCATCATTTTGATTTACATAATAAAAGGTTTCTTATGAACATAACTTAGAAGTTGTTTTACAAAGTATGAAGCTTAGTTACTAGAAATGTCTTATTTTATGCTCATGGGATTATTTTGTTTCGGCATTGCCTTTAATTTTTCCAGCACCTTTAAAATTATGATAATCAGGTTGCATCATGTTTATTTGAGTAAGAATGGCGTAGAGATGCTTTAGGAATTGATTTTAGCATCTTAGGAAAAGCCGATAATGAGAAAGGGTGTAAAACGCAACCCCTACCATATCGTAAAGGTTGAATTCTTTTATTGCCTATGCTGTCCAACTTTGGTTAATAATGTTCTTGAGCTAATTAATTAATAATGGTAATGATGATTATAAACCCCTTAGATGCATAAGAAACTAATTTGACAATTAGAGTTACCGGTTTTAGAAGTTCGGTTACTAAAGGCACATTTATGTGATGATGTTTTCTTTGATGCTTTGGGATGTTGAATTTATGTGCTATATGATACTATGTGATTACTTGATCCTTAACGATAGAATCCATCATGTTGCATGTTATAGTTTCTTTTGGAAACATTAGAAATGCTTATGCATGAGTTATGAGAAAATGCTATGATGATTATGAGTTATGTTTTGCATCATGATGTAACATGCTAAGACTTAAGGTGACTAATAAACATGAGAAAATGATCCTTTGGACCCATCAAACTATAGGTGGTGAAAAGGTGATTCTTGCCCCCTATCCCGTACTTTAAGTCTGGACTTTAACTTATCAAAAAGGATAAGTATATGCTAGTGACGACTAGTGAGGTATGAGCTCATAACCTAGAAGTACTCTCAAAGGGAAGAGTAATAGGGTGGCCCCAAGATGAAAAAGTAAACTAACTTTAAGTCACCTAAAGAATCAAGCAATGTCATTCATGAATCATGTTTTATGCACATTACATTTGCTATGATGAAAGATGTATGATAGAAAGTTAACATTGCATGTCATAAAGAAGTATGATGCATTAGAAGATGCATGATAAAATGAATGGACCTCGACAATGGATGTTTTAGAACTTAATAAATGAATCTTTGTATGCTCACTATTTCATAATGAAACCGAGGTCCTGAAGACGATGATGATGTCACTTTAGATAGGAGATTGCCCTACTAAGAATTCTTTAACAAGATTCTCACTCCTCTTTCTTCTTTCCCATCATTGTCTTTAGATTCCGATGGCAACATTTGTAGTGTTCATTGATACCCCACCTGGGAGGTACATTTTGATCAGCACCGATCATATCATTTTGAGGGATGTTGCGCTGTTAAAGTTTTCATGTTCGTAGGACGTTCATTCAACACCCCGTTCCTAGCTACTCGATTCTCTCCGACATCCCCTATGGCGATGACATGGTCTTCAGCGGCATATACTATGCATAATGAGAGGATTCTACGCACATACCCCTCCGCATCTTCTATTCATGACTTTCCAGACTATGTCCCTTGTTCAGGCACTTAGACGATCCGTCAGAGGACACCAACACTATGTACTCCGAGAACTCGCCCCTGATCCCCTATGCATGCGGGAGGGTAGTAAGGAGATGGTGGTTCAGCCTTAGAGGTTAGCACGGAGACTATCCATGCGTCCCCAGGATGGAGCAGCGTGTACCCCCTTCCGATGGGGTCGCTCATGGATTGGTTACGTTCCACCTTTTTTAGGCCAACAGCCATAGAGTTCTTGGAGGGCTTTTTGTGCACATACACCACTAACTTAGGATAACCTTCTTTTGTTTGTGGTTATCCACCTTAGGTGCACTAGGTGGGTATGTTTTCCATTGTATTTCCTTTTCTATGTATTTGCTCTTACTGATGATGTACAAACTTAACTCACCTTTCTTTGGGTAAATTATTATATATTTTAGTATTGTGTGCTTCGTTTGATCTTATTATGGAGCCTATATTGTAACGTCCCAATTTTACTATAATTTTTATTCATTAGGAATTACCGAATTATCGTAGGTAAATATTATATAAAATTTGAGACCAAACAATCCTTAATAAAGGAATATAACGTTAGAAGAGAAGTTAGGAGCAATTCGTAAGTATTGCAAACCCCGAATTTCTGGACGTGTAAAATGACCAAAATGCCCCGAGGTTATTTTACTGAAAATGAGGAAATGGGCCTAACCCGTCCTCAAGGGGATGTTTTGATAATAATAAGGGATTGTTTGTGTTATGTGTGTTAATAGAGGAGAAGAATCATAATTTTGAGCTTTACGCGCAAATAACCAAAACGCCCCCGCCGTTTTTAACTTCTCGATTTGCGTGCCGCTAGACCCGAACCTCACTAAAATGTTTTAAAGGTGTTTTTAATCCATTATTAACCATTGGTTAAGCTCGGGTGGTCTCGGGCAATTTTTAAGTAAAATGACCGTTTTGCCCCCCTTTGTGCAAGTTTTACAAATTTTGAGATTTTTGATTCGTCTAACAAAACCTAAGCAATATTAGGCTCAAATTAAAGCTTATTAAATTCTAATTATTAATCTAGAGTCAAAATTATTTATTTAAATTGATTAGAACCTAAAATTGCTTTAAAACACTCAAATTGCTTACTAATTCACCTAAGCCTTAACCGTAAATTCTCTAAATTGCATGAATACCTTGCCTACACCTAAATAATACATGGAACACACAAAACCCTCTTCCATGAGGCTGTAATGCACGAAATAATTCAGCCATAATCATTAGAATTGTTGCAAGATAATGCACTAAAACAAAATGCCAAAAAATTCCCTAAAACATGGCATAAAACATGCCTTAAACAAGAAATGATTTTCCTCCCTTCGTTTCCATGAAAAATCCGAAATTATGCCTCCTCCTTTTGTCATACATGAGCTTGAATTCCTCTATAAATATGCTTACTGAAGCCTTGGAAGCCTTGCTCATAACTTACACAAATTCTAGTTTTAGGAGCACCAAAAGCTTTTTTCTTTCCTTCCCCTTGGCCGAAATTATTTCTTCAACTTTTCAAGGAATTTTTTCATTTCACTCAAAGAAACCAAGTTCTCTTCCTTTCCTTCAAACCAAATTAGGTAGGGAGTTGTTTTTAAGTTTATTTCTATGTTTTGCTAAGTGTTGTTCTTGGTTCAAAATGATGATTTCATGGATTTTCTCTAGTTTTTCTGGACGCCCCAATTTTTACTGGAATCTTTACTGTCATTAGAAATTACAAATTACGTAGGTAAATATTATATAAAATTTGAGACCAAACAATCCTCAATAAAGGAATATAACGTTAGAAAGAAGTTAGGAGCAATTTACAAGTATTGCAAACCCCAATTTCTGTATGTGTAAAATGACCAAAATGCCCCGAAGGTTATTACTAGGAAATGAGGATCGTGGGCCCCACCCATCCTCAAGGGGATGTTTTGATGATAATAAGGGATTGTTTGTGTTATGTGTGTTAATAGAGGAGAAGAATCTCAATTTTGAGTTCGGACAAATGACCAAAACGCCCCGCGTTTTAACTCCGATTGCGTCCGCTTAAGCCGAACCTCACTAAAATGTTTTAAAAGGTGTTTTTAAGCCATGATTAACCATTGGTTAAGTCGGGTGGTAGGGAGTTTTAAGTTAAATTACCTTTTGCCCGTCTTTGTGCAGTTTTGCAAATTTTGAGATTTTTGATTTGTCTAACGAAACCTAAGCAATATTAGGCTCAAATTAAAGCTTATTAAATTCTAATTACTAATCTAGAGTCAAAATTATTTATTTAGATTGATTAGAACCTAAAATTGCTTAAAACACCCAAATTGCTTAGTAATTCACTTAAGCCCTTAACCGTAAATTCTCTAAATTGCATGAATACCTTGCCTACACCTAAATAATACATGGAACACACAAAATCCTCTTCCACAAGGCTGTAATGCCGAAATTATTGAGTAATAAGTCAGAAAATTATTGCACAAAAATCCAAAGAATGAAAACAAAGAATCATGAAAACATGGAAACATGATTCCATGTTTTAAGCCACCAAACAAAATGATTTTTCTTCCTTATTTTTTTCTCTAATTTTTGGTCAGATTTCCTTCCTTCCTTTGTCCATTTATGAGCTGCAAAATCTCTATAAATAGGCATGCTTGAAGATAGTTTAGATGCTTAGTTCATAACTTACACAAATTCTAGTCTTAGGAGCACCAAAAGCTTTCTTTCTTTCTTTCTCTTGGCCGAATTCTCCCTTCAGCTTTTCAAGGATATTTTGCTTCATTTCACTCAAGGAAACCAAGTTCTCTTCCTTTCTTTCAAATCAAATTAGGTAGGGAGGTGTTTCTAAGTTCATTTTATGCTAAGACAAGTTATGTTTCTAGCTCAAAAATGATGTTTTCATGAGCTTTCTTTTAAGTTTTCATTTTCAGTTTCTTCTTCCTTTTCTTTTTAAAGTATTTCGGCCATATGGCCTAGCTTATGATGAGACCATGGTTTGATGATGAGATTCTTGAGTGTTGGTTGCAAAGCTTTCACAAGTTAGATCTCTAAAACTTGAAGGTTTCACTAGTTTCCAAAGCTTCTAAAATTTTAGTTTTTCTTTCCTTATTTTCCTTTCATGGTTTGGCCAAATGGCCTAGGAAGGAATGAAATGATGGCTTGATGATGAGGACCTTGAATATGGGTTGTAAATCCATCACAAGTTAGGCCTCTAAAGCTTGAACATTCCATTTAATGCAAAACTTTAAAGAATAATGTTTTTATCTTGAGGTTTGAATATGAAATATGTATTTTTTCACTTTGTCTTGCTAAGATACATATATGGGTTGAAATCATATTTTCTTAAAGTCTTGAAGGAGCTCTAGTAAAGAAATCAAATGAACTTGCATCCATGTTTAAGTTTATGCCTTGCATAACCATATTTATTTTATGTCATAACTAAATTCTCAAGAATAAATAAATGAACTTGCATATCTCATGTTTAAATTTCAAGCTTGCATTTCATGTTTAAATTTCAAGTTGTCACTTAATCTCTAAAGATAATAAAGAAGTTGCATCTCATGTTTATTTTATGCTCTCACTTTATTTTATAATGGCTAAAAGAATCAATGCATGGCATGTTTATTTTATGTCATCACCTAAAAATCCTAGAGCTCAAAGACTTGCCTATGAATCATAAGCGAAGAAATGAGATAATTGGAGTTAAAGAATTTATTCTTTAAGAAGTCTTGAGAATTGGAGCTTAAAAAAAAATGTAATTCTCTTCTCCCTCACGGTCCTATGCGGACTACGCGCTCAGGTTGCTTAAGATTCTCTTCTCCCTCTCCGGTCCTATGCGATTACGCGCTCCAAGTTTCTTGCATCATGTTTATATTACAAGTTCTTGCATCATGTTTAATTTTCAAGTCATCACCTTAAATCTTAAAGATAAAGAAATGGAATTGCATATCATGTTTATAATTCCAAGCTATCACCTTATAAAGATAAGATTAAAATAAGGTTGCATAGCATGGTAATAAT
>JAMLFY010000003.1:25137225-25170256 GCA_030441495.1 Dalbergia oliveri
TCTGATACCATTTCTCACTTTGTGCGTGTCATCCTTGCACAGGGGCCATGCTAATCTTCTCAGTATCGTTCCAATTTTATCGTATGTCCAAATGTAACATGTATGGAAAAAACTTAATTGTACTATAGATGATTCTCGCGCTTCCCATTCTTTTATCTCCCACTCATGTGTTAAAAGCCTTAACTTACATGTGACTGAACTTCCTTTTGACCTTATTGTTTCTACCCTACCTAAAACCCGTTAGGACTTGTAAATGTTGTTTAGATTGCAATTTTGTTATAGGGAATAGATCCTTTGTTTTATATCTTATTTGCTTACCCATGCAAGGTTTAGATGTGATTCTTGGCATGGATTGGCTTGAAGCCAACCGTGTACGTCAAAACTTATGAGAAAACCATCACTTTTCTTGTTCCCATTGAACCTAAGAAACCCATAAGTCTATACATAACTACTTGGGAAAATAATCGCCTGGTAAGGGTGAGAATAAAGGTTATATTTTCCTAGCGCTAGTGATGTAGACTTTGAGCAAAGTATCGATAAGATACCAATAGTAAGGAATTATCCAAGTATTTCCAGGTTAGAGATGAGAGTTTCCTCCCAAGAGAGAGATAGAGTTTTCCATAGAATTGCTTTCGGTGCAGGTCCCATATCCATAGCCCCATAAAGGATGTCCCATTAGAGTTGACCGAGTTAAAAGCTCAATTGGAAGATTTATTAGAGAAAAAGTTTGTTAGACCTATTACATCACCTTGGGGAGCCCATATGTTGTTTGTGAAGAAAAGGATGGGAGTATGAGGATGTGTGTTGACTATAGGCAATTGAATAAAGTGACAGTGAAGAACAAATACCCTTTGCCTAGGATAGATGACTTGATGGACGAGCTTAGTGTGAACGTGCTTTCTAAGATTGATTTGAGGTCAGGTTACCACAAGATTAGAGTAAGAGATGAAGATATACCGAAAACGGTTTTCGCACTCTATACGGCCATTTTGAGTTTGGAGGAATGTCCTTTGGATTAACCAATGCTCCAGCAATTTTTATGGATTACATGAATATGATCTTTAGACCCTATTTAGATCAGTTTATGGTTGTCTTCATAGATGATATTCTCATCTACTTGAAGACCCTCGAGGAGTATGAATGCCACCTAACCATAGTATTGGAAATCCTAAGGAAAAGAAACTATATGCCAAGCTTTCTAAGTGTGAATTCTGGTTGGATGAGGTGAAATTTTTAGGGCATGTAGTGTCTAAGAGAGGAATTGATGAGTCCTAGTAAGGTCGGAAACGGTTGTAAATGGGAAAAACCAACCACGGAAATCTAAAGTAAGGAGCTTCTTAGGTTTAGCTTGGTTATTACCGTCCCTTATCAAGGAATTTTCCCAGGATTTCCTAACCTTCTACCAGCTCAGACTAGGAACATCCTTTTTCATGGACCCTCGAGTGTGAAAAGAGCTTTCAAAGCTAAAACACAAGCTAACCTCAACCCCGTTTTGGTATTACCCAACCCCAATGTGCCTTTCGAAGTATACCTGATGCTTCAAGAAAGGGTTTGGGTTGTGTACTTGAACTAAATAGGCAAGTGGTGGCCATGCGTCGAGGCAACTAGCCACATGAGGCAAATTACCTTACCCATGACCTTGAATTAGCCGCCGTCGTTTTTGCTCTAAAGATTTGGAGACACCATTTATATGGCGTTAAGTTTGAGGTGTTCTTCTTCGATCACAAGAGTTTGAAATATCTCTTTGATCAAAAAGAGCTAAACATGAGGCAAAGAAGGTGGATGGAGTTCTTAAAAGATTATGATTTCGGGTTAAACTATCATCCAGGCAAAGCTAACATTGTAGCCGATGCCCTAAGTAGGGAAATCCTTACAAGTATCCCGTTCATGGTGAAGGAGGTTGAGTTAATAGCAGAGGAGACTTAAACCTAGGGATGACCTTGACCACTAAGGGCATAAGAGCTTGCCATCTTAGTGTGAGGAGTGAATTCAAGGAAAGAATTGCTCAAGCCAAAGGGGAGATACGAAATTTCAAGAGACCTTAGAAGCAGGAAGAGCTAAAGTTGAAAGGTTTTACCCAAGGAATGTAGTTTATGGAGGTTTGAAGGTCGTATATGTGTACCTGCGAGGTGACCTCCGAAGGATATTTTAGAGGAAGCCCATAAGAGCCAATATATTATGATGTGATGTTTGTAAATTCCTATGTGTCTTTTAAATTTTGCTAAATCATTCACGTTAGTTGTGGCTTATTTTTCAATTATGTTTTTTTTTAAAAATGGCTCTGGAATTTCACTAAGTATTTTCAAGCATGATTAATGAACTGAAGCAAAGGGTAAGTCTAGTAATTAATTAGATACCAGCTGATTTGTAAAAGATGTATTTCTCACTTTGTCTTGTTAAGATATATATATTGAATTTGTATTTTGAGTGTGTTATTGTATATATGTTGTGATGTGCATTATGGATGTTATGTGATGGAGCCAATACTATATATTTAGAAATGGAATTGCATATCATGTTTATAATTCCAAGCTATCACCTTATAAAGATAAGATTAAATAAGGTTGCATAGCATGGTAAATATAGTTATCCCAAATTACCCCAAGTCAAGAACGCTGAATTAAATTCTTTTGAGAATAGGCTACCAAAAGAAAGATGCAAAAATTTGGACCATTTCTCATTTTGTGCGTGTGTCATCCTTGTAGGGGCCATGCTAATCTTCTCTGCATCGTTCCAATTTTATCGGATGTCAAGATTTATGTGATATCTTAGAATCATAAACATGTTATGCAACCTCATTTTAATCTTGTCATTATAAGGTGATAACTTGGAATTATAAACATGATATGCAAATCCATTTCTTTATCTTTAAGATTTAAGGTGATGACTTGAAAATTAAACATGATGCAAGAGCTTGAAATATAAACATGATGCAAGAAACTTGGAGCGCGGAGTCCACATATGACCACTAGATTAGAAGAGAAATAAGAAATTTGAGCCCGGAGTCCACTTGGACCGGTGAAGGGAGAAGAGAATTATTATTACATCTTTTTAAGCTCCAATCTCAAGACTTCTTAAAGAATCAATTCTTTAACTCCAATAATCTTATTTTTGCTTGTGATACTTGGGCAAGTCTTTAGCTCTAGGATCTTTAGGTGATGACATAAAAATAAACATGTCATGCATTGATTCTTTTAGCCATTATAAAATAAAGTGAGAACATAAAATAAATATGAGATGCAACTTCTTTATTATCTTTAGAGATTAAGTGACAACATGAAATATAAACATAAATGCAAACTTGGAAATTTAAACATGAGTATGCAAGTCCATTTATTCATTCTTGAAATTTTAGTTATGACATAGAAAGTAAACATGATTATGATATAACATGCTAAGACTTAATGGTACTTAAACTTATAAGGAAATGATCCTTTGGACCCATCAGACTATAGGTGGTGAAAAGGTGATCCTATAAAATGATCCTTTAGACCCATCAGACTATAGATGGTGAAGGTGATTCTTGCCCAGCCCGTTCTCAAAAAGGTGTAGTCCTGATTTTAACTTATCAAAAGGGATAAGTATATGCTAGTGACAACTAGTAAGGTATGAGCTCATAACCTAGATTACTCCCAAAGGGTGGAGTATAGGGTGGCCCAGGAAAATGATGATGAAAGTAACTTTAAGTCACCTAAGAAACTAAGTAAATGCATTATGTGAATATGATATTTCTACTATGCATAGTATTTATGAGATGATGATGAGAAATATGATGTCTGCTATGCATAATATTATGAAATGATGATGAGGAATATGATGTGATTTTATGCATAACTATGTTATTATATATGAAAGGAAAAGTTCATTATATACATGACATGCTAAGTTTATGATGCATTATAAGACGCATGATTAAATCCACGAACCTCGGAAAGTATATTTTCAAACTTAATAAATCAATCTTAGCATGCTCATTATTTCATAATAACCCCGAGGTTCCTGGGACGATGATGATGACACAATGCATCATGAGGTGAGTACCCTACGAGATTCTTTTTATAAGTTTCTCACTCCCTCTATTTTTCTTTCCATCTTATCTTCAAGAAATAGAAGGAGTTCGTGAATCACATTTGAGGCTTTCACCGGTCTGAACTTGATCCTTAGTTTCACTCGTATATTTCATATATCTATCCTATCCTTGGAGTGTTATTACTAGGTGCCATTAATGGATGTCCTTCCATCCATATATTATTTATGTTTTGTTAGATTATCTACGCCTAGTCTTATTCTGTTGGTAGGCAAACTATCTATGTGTTATGTAATTATGGATGTTATATGATGGAGCCAATATGATGTGTTTTTTTTTCATGCTAAAATAATAATAATAATAATAATAATGTAACATCCCCCGCTTTATGGATTGTCGACTATCCCCGCAAACCAACACCTTTTTCAGCGTGCTTTGTCTTCACTCACATGCTTCCTGGAACTTCCCAGGAGGTCACCCATCCCAAAATTACCCCAAGTCAAGCATGCTTAACTATGGAGTTCTTCCGTGACAGGCTACCGAAGAAAGATGCATCTTTGTGGCATAGGTAGTACCAATCAATTCATATAAGCCTCCTTAACTGTATAGTCCCATACCTATACAGATCTAAGATCCTCTCATTCGTGTGTAATCGGTTCATTCATGTACCCCTCCTCTTGGTGGCAGGAGCCGCTCCTTGTCCGTGCCTTCTCGGATGCTTCACTCCCGCCTCGCCGGGCATTACAATGGTCAAGGAAGTTGAGCTTATAGAGAAGTTTAGGGACATGAATTTGGGGATGTCAATAACAGAAGAGAGTGTAAAGATGTGTCATCTTAGGAACAAGTGGGTTTAAACAAAGGGTGATGATGGCACAAGTAGAAAATGAGGAGTTTAAGGAGACTTAGAGGCGGTTAAGGCTTGGAAGCTTAAGGGTTTTGAGCAAGGGGCAGATGGTTTGTGGAGGTTTGAAGGGCGGATATGTGTACCGCAAGATGGTGACCTCCGAGAAAGTATCTTGGAGGAGGCCCATAAAAGCCACTTCACCATCCATCCTGTGCCACCAAGATGTATCAGGATTTAAAAAGATGTTTTGGTGGCCCGGATTAAAAAGGACGTAGTAGCCTGGGTTAGTAAGTGCTTAGTCTGTCAAAAAGTGAAGATTGAGCACCAAAAGCCTTCAGGAATGTTGCAACTTTTTCCTATCCCCGAATGGAAGTGGGAGTATATCTATGGATTTTGTGACCAGCCTACCCCGAACCCAAGCGGCCATGACGCTATTTGGGTAATAGTGGACAGGTTAACCAAGTCGGCCCATTTCCTACCCATCAAGTTAACCTTTTCCCTAGATAAGTTGGCCCAGTTGTACATCCAAGAGATAGTGAGGCTACACAGAGTTCCATCGACGATAATCTCTGACCGAGGTCCGCGGTTTACGTCGCGTTTTGGGAAGCCTTTCAAAAGGCGTTTGGTTCTAAGTTGTGCTTAAGCACGGCTTACCACCCTCAAACAGATAGACAATCGAAAGAACTATCCAAACATTGGAGGATATGCTAAGGGCATGTGTTTTGGATAGAAGGGAGTTAGGATAAACACCCGCTTATCGAGTTCGCGTATAACAATAGTTATCATGCGAGTATTGATATGGCACCGTACGAGGCCTTGTATGGAAGGAAGTGCCAGCGCCTTTGTGTTGGCATGATCTCTGAGAACAAAGCGTTTTGGGACCAGATGTAGTGAGGGAAACCACAGAGCAAATAAGAATGATCAAGGATAGAATCTTACTGCTCGAGCCGACAAAAGAGCTATGCGGACAAGCGGCGAAAGCGTTAGAGTTCCAAGAAGGTGAGCATGTTTTCTTAAGGATAACCCCCACTACAGGAATAGGTAGAGCCATGAAAGTTAAGAAATTGAGTCCCGATTTCTTCTGAACCTTTTGAAATCCTTCAGAGAGTCGGACATCCTAAAATAGCCCTACCCCCAAATCTGTCAAATCTTCATGACGTCTTTCACGTCTCCCAGCTAAGAAAATATCAATCGACCCTAGCCATGTGTTAGAGCCAGAGCATGTACAGTTAAGGGAGGACCTAACTTTCAATCTGCCACCAACGAGGATCGTGGACCGTGGTGTCAAGCAGTTGAGGAGTAAGTCCGTTCCTTTGGTGAAGTCGCGCGGGACGAGACAAGACGGAGGAGTAAACATGGGAGTTGGAATCCGAGATGCGGACGAAGTATCCCGAGCTTTTCTAAGGTAACGAATTTCGAGGACGAAATTCTTTTTAAGGAGGGGAGTAATGTACGCCCTCAATTTCGCCGTTAGAGTACAAATGACCGAAATGCCCCTGAGGTCATTTTACCCGAAATTCAGGACAGTTGCCGGCAACCCTCGAATGGGTCAACTCGATGTTTGAAGGGGATTATGCGTTATGAATGATATTGAGGAGAGAACCTCGTTTTCTAAACTTTCGGCTCAAAATGACCAAAATACCCCCTGTGTCTACACGGGTAAAAGGTGCCGTTTGACCCTGAACTTTTCCAGGAAGTTTAGAATGATGTTTATGAGCAATGTTTGATGTTTAGTTGGGCCCTGAAGGTCCCGATTAGCGCAAAATTACCATTTTGCCCTAGAACGTGTACAGGAAGCCTAATGACGCAATTAAGCAAACCTAAGCAATATTAGGCTCTAATCGAAGATTAATTTATTTCGATAATTAATCTAGAGTCAAAATAATTTATTAAGGTTAATTAGAACCTAAGATTGCTTAGATAAACTCTAATTGTATTCTTAAATTCAAGATTCCTAGTCATGGAATCTTGAATAGTGTTTCTCTCTCCAATTCCTTAAATTAAGGAATTGAGCCATACCTCATTTGACCAAAAGAATTATTTTAAATTACTAATCTAATAAGATTACCCTCCTAATCAAGTCTTGAACCACCTCAATTAACCATTTTCTCACCTAAACACTTGCTTACAAACTCCTAATCAAAAGCCTAATCAAAGAAACACTTAAACACATCCTTAAACCACAATTACATGAACAAAAATCCCTTCCCCTTGGCTGATGTGTTGACCGAAAATCCCCCTAAAAATGGTGCCACATGTTGATTTTTGATACACTCAAGCCCATGCCTTAGGCCATGCTTTGCCCATACCTTGCCCATGCTTCCAACCATGCTTGCCATGCCTAAGCCCATGCTTTTGTAAGAGATATTTTCCTCCTCCATTGACCTTGAAAAGCCATCAGCCATTCCCTCCCCAAATCAGCCAACATGTCTCATTTTTCTATAAATACCAAGCCTTGATGAACCTTGTCACACTTTGGTTCACTTGGTAAGTTCACACTTCTTGCAAATCCTCTCATTTCCTCTCAAACTTCCTCACTTTAGCTGATTTCTCCCTTCAAGTTTCAAGAGGATTTTCCCTCTCCATCTCATCAAAAACTCAAGCTTTCCTTCTTCTCTTCAAGACTTCTTAAGGTAGGGGTTAAGTTTTGATGATTTTTGTTTGTGTTCTTCAAGAAAGTTCTAGTTTTTCTCTTGGTTTCAAACTCCTTTCCCTTCCCCTTTTTCGGCCAAGAGGCCTTCTTACAAAAAGAATGTGAGCTTGATGATGAGGTTTCAAGATAATGACTTGTTGTTGTCATGTGAGAAACCTCTAAAGCTTGAAACAACTTGGTCTTGGACCATACATGCTTGGATTTCCTTTCTTTTCTTGGCTTAAGTTTCGGTTTCCTCTTCTTCTTTTCCTTAAGGATTTCAGTTTTCTTCTTTGGATTTGAACAAAGTTTGTAAAATATGTCTAGTAGATCACAAAAGTTTTGTTAAGAAAGTTAATCTCATGATTTCAAAGAGCTCTAAGCTTACCCTTGCCAACCTTAAAGTTGGTCGGCCGTTCTAGAATACTCTAGATTGAAGCCTATGAGCAATAAAATAAAGAATATGACTTAGTTCTTGTAGTTTTGTTTAGACAAAGTGATGAACTTTGGGTCCATTTCCTTAAGCTTGATGATGAGTTCAAACCTTAAGATTTCTCTTGAAGTCTAGGTGCTAAGAACTCTAAAGCTTGCCTTATGATGCATAATGGGTTGAGGTTTATGTTCCTCTAAAAGTCTTGCAAGAGCTCTAGCTAAGATAAAAACAAGATGCATTCATGTTTAAATTTATGTCTTGCATCTCATGTTTATTTTGATGTTATCACTAATTTCACAAGAGTAAATGAATGAACTTGCATTACCATATTTAAATTCCCAAGCTTGCATTTCATGTTTATATTTCAAGTCATCACTTAATCCTTAAAGATAATAATGAAGTTGCATCTCATATTTATTTTATGCTCTCACTTTACTTTCTAATGAAGAGTAAAATAAAGTGCATGGCATGTTTAAGATTTTGTCATCACCTAAATACTCTAGAGCTCAAAGACTTGCCCTAAGTATCCTAAAAAGGAAACTCCATTCAAAAAGAAATGGATGAGTTTTGGTATGATCCAATAATGGTTTGATTTTGTAAAATACATGAATGATTTCAAGAAAATGTTGGAAAACTATTTTATGAGGTCTCAAGATGTTTAAAATAGTTTGGAATGTGTCAAAATCATGTTTTCTCAAATTCCGGTTCTGGTAATCGATTACCACCCATGTAATCGATTACCAGAAGGTTTTGAAGGACTTTTGGTTTTGGTAATCGATTACCAGAGCAGTGTAATCGATTACATAGCTTTTTCATGCCCAGAACCTGTTCTAAACCATGTAATCGATTACATTATAGTGTAATCGATTACCCATGTTCTTTATTTTTCGGAACAGATTTACCTAAGTAATCGATTACCATTATATGTAATCGATTACCCAGTATTTTGAAACCCAGAATGAATTGAGCTCCTGGTAATCGATTACTAGGAACATGTAATCGATTACCAGAACACCTTTTGTTTCCAACATCCAAGAGAAAACTAGTAACTTATATGCATTTCAACCCAAGAGATTATGTGATCTTATGGGTTCATGATTTTTGGCTCTATGTTTGGCTACTGTATAAATGCTGTTCTAAGGTGTTAAATGTGTAAAATTATGTTGAGTGAAGCAAGGATCGATTTAGAAAAGTTAGAAAAGAATAAGTAACCTAAAAGGGATTAGAGATGAGAATTCTAGAACACCTTAATGCAAGAGATGCAAATCTGTTCTAGCATGATTAATTCAAGGATAAATGGCTCATAATTAGTAAGACATATACAAGATCCCTTCATAAATAATTAGGTGTTAACTTCTAAGTTTAAGATGATGATAAGAGATTTAAAGTGGTTCATAACTTAGAGAACATGCCTAGGAATCCTCATAATTGATCTAAGAATTAATTATGGAGCCTTAGGCGAAGATGGATCTTAAAAAGGGTCACAATGGAGATTTTAGAGCCCTTAAGCATGATATTTCTACCCTTTTGTGATAAGTGTTTGATGGGTTCAAATCTTAGAGAAAAGTTTAAGTGCCAACCCCTTGAGGGTAATGAAAATGCAAATACAAGTTTAAAGCCCGTAAAGGTCAAAGCATAAGATACTATGAGATAGGTGGACGAGAGAGTATGATTATGATGATGAACCTCGTGCACACTTATGATGATGTGATTATGTTAGTTCCTTGAGCATGAAACTTTATGTGCCAAATTTGATATGGTGATATGATGAAATGTTGTGTTTGAGATGCATAGTGTTTCAAAGATATGAATGAAATTGAGAAATATGCTCATGTGAACTAGAAAGTTATTGCAATGAGAAAGTTCCATGAAAATGATGCATGTGACTGAGATTATGTGGCATGACTCAAATTTGAGGAAATTCGGAGAGTAGCTGTTATGCCGCGAATTTCCGTCAAATTTGAGGGACAAAAAGAAAGTTTTTGAGAAATATGAAGTTTAAAGTTATATGCCGAGACGCATTTCTCCCTTCCTGAGGAGAAAGTAAACCCGTGGGGGTATGGACATCGAGCCATACCGAGCGACAAAGTCGCGCTTAACCAGTCGATGCGTTTCGAAGAATGAAAGTATATGATGTTTAAAGTGACACACCGAGACGTACTTCTCCGCTTCCTAGGTAAAACCGTGAGGGCATAGACATTAGCCCCAAAGCGGACAAAGTCGCTGGCTTAACCAGTCGATGCGTTTCGAAGAAGGAAAAAGTCCCATGATGGGTGATCCTTAGGCCCCTACCCGTACTCAGGAGTCGGGATTATGATGATTATGATTATGTTTATGATTCGCTTATCAAGAGGATAAGTAAGAACTAGTGACGACTAGTTAAGGTATGAGCTCATAGCCTAGTTTAAGGGGTGCGGTTACTATTATGATTGGTGTCACAAGTATGAGAAAAGGAAAGATGTTCAAAGAGAAGTTTCATGCCACTCAAATGTTGTTTGAATTATTGTTTGATTTACCTAAAGTGCTGCCATGCATCCATGAAATATTATGTTGCATACATGCATTAAGAATCATTATAAAAGACATGGACCTTGGATAACAACCTTTGTGAAAACCTCATAATGAACTTATGCATGCTTAACCTTTTCATAATAAACCCAAGGTTCCTGGGACGTAAACGATGACACTAGGATAGAGGACTTTCCTACTGAGATTCTTTAGTAAGAATTCTCACCCTCTCTCCTTTCTTTCCGTTACGTCTTCAGATATCGACTGCGTTCGTGATTTTTGTTGACGCACCGTGGAGGTGCACTTCCCCGAACATCAGCCCTTACCACTTCAAGGGTCGTTGTGCTATACGCATTTTTGCATATGTGGACGCCTTTTGCCTTTCCAGTCCAGCTAGACTTCCACCGACCTCCCCTTTGGCGACGACATGATTTTTGAGAGGACGCGACCCGTGACGAGAGGCGTCGCCCGTTCGGCATCTTCGAGGAGCAAGGCTACCCCGAGACGTGCCTCGTCCGAGATGTTCGAGACCGACCCATTAGAGGATCTTCCTTCTCATCCTTTCTCGGAGGGTTCCACCTTGCGGACCCATGGATATCGGAATGGGAGCGAGGAGATGACGACGCGAGGTTAGCACTACGTCCGAGATGCACCCTCATCGTGGCGGGCATGCTCACCCATCCTTCCGCCACGCATCGAGGAGCTTGCCCAGTTCATTGGATATGTGCCACCGAGGGATGGGTAGGAGCATCATCCATGGCTCGAGGGGAGAGTCTTAGTTGGGTGTTTATCTTTTAGGGGTTGTTCCATGTATTTGTTATTATGTTTCTTATTTTATGTTGTTGTACTACAAGCTCTGCCCACTAGTATGGGTAAGACTTTATGCTTCGTTATATTTATGTTATGATGTACTAAACTATATTATCTAATGTGATGAGGAATGATGTTTATGATGGATGTGTTCTTTAATGTTTATGTTCTGAATGTTTTATTTATTCTTCCGCTTCACGTTGTTTATGTTACGCGCAAAGGCTCGCACTTTGTTTTATATAAATCATTTAAAAAAAAAATTTACCCGTATTTTCCGCTAAGTATTTTATAAATGAATTTAAAGAGAAGTAATAACTAATAATTAGTCTTAATACGTCCTAGGCGTATTGGGGTTAAATATTAGGATGTTACATATAGCATAGCGAAACATGAATGCATGACAATACCTTATGCAAGCAAACCAATAAATCACGACATCAACAATTTGTCATCACATAAGTGGCATGTACTTCCCATGAAAACCTTTCTCTTTCATAAGCATGGAACTTCACTTCCTTTTCTCTTCTCAAACTTGTGACATAAAGGTATAAAAAATAGTAACCATACCCCTAAAACTAGGCTATGAGCTCATAACTCAACTAGTCGTCACTAGTTCTAACTTATCCTCTTGATAAGCGTAACATAATCACAATAATCCCAACTCCCATGTATGGGTTAGGACCTAAGGATCACCCATCATGGGACTTTTTCCTTCCTCAAAACGCATGAAACCGGTTAAGACCAAGTGACTTTGTTCGCTTTGGAGGCTAATGTCTATGCCCTCACGTTTTACCTTCTCTTCACTTGGAGCAGGAGAAGTACATCTCGGTCTACGAAATGCATCAACTAGTTAAGAGAGTGACTTTGTCCGCTTCGGTATGGCTCCATGACCATACCCCACTGTTTACTTTCTCCTGTTAAGGAGAAATGCATCTTGGCATGTCACATTCAAAATTTCACTTTCAAAAACTTTCTTAAGTCCCTCAAATTTGATGTAAATTCCAAGTATAGAGCTGCACACCGAATTTCCTTAAATTTGAGTCATGCCACATAACTCATCAAACACATACTTTCTCATGCAATATCTGAGCTAAACAAACCTTTAAAATCATATAGACATGTTCACCCATTTCATTATAATTCCATATACTTCTACATCTCAAACATAACATGCCACATAACAATCACATCATAAGCTCACATATTCTCATACGCATGCCATCAATACTTTAACATAAACTCTCTGGATATAAAACTATGTGTTCACTCGATCGCTTACTCTCATCAACACCTCCCTATCTTATAGTATCATATGCTTTGACCCTTACGGATCTTAAACTCATGTTCTGATTATCATAACTCCCATAATAGATCTTTTATACTGCTATAGGATCATTACTTACAATTCTCTCTAATATTCATGCTCACTAACTCTTCCAAACAGCATTGCATAAACTTGTTACCATGCTTATTATTCAATTATGGGGTTCTAGAATCTACGTCTTTGACCTTTTTAAGTTCCGTATTCGCCTAAGGCTCTATATTCCATTCCTAAACCAATTATTGGGGATTCCTACACATATCCACTAATTATAAACCATTTTCCTTAAGTTCAATTATGCTGGAACAGAATTTATTTTTCTTGTGTCTAAGTGTTCTAAAATTCTCATTTTAAGTCCTTTCTAGTTACTTATTCTTTTCTAACTTCCCTAAATCATTCCTTGCTTCACTCAAATATAATTTTCCACATTTTAACTCCATAAAATAGAATTAATATAGTGGCCAAACATTCAAGGTAGAGAAAGCATAGCTCACATAATCACATAATTCCATGATTTAAATGCATATGAGGTGCTAGTTTTCTCTGGAATAATTTTAGGAACTCAAAAGGATGGCCTGGTAATCGATCACATGGGCCTAGTAATCAATTACCAGAACCTAGATTTTGTTTTGGGTATAAGGAACATCAGGAATCGATTACACAGGATGGTAATCGATTACTTAGGGCAAAAAAACTGTTTCTGAAAATGAAGAACATCATGGTAATCAATTACATAAATGGGTAATTGATTCCAGAGTAAAAATCCTTGGCATGAGGAATAGCCTTGAATCGATTACATAAGCTGTAATCGATTACCAAAACCTCTGAAATTTGAGAAAACATGATTTTTGACACATCCTAAGCTACTTAAACACCTTGAGATCACGTAAAATATCTTTCCAACATTTTCTTAGATCATCCTCACTTTACAAAATCAAAACCATCATTGTATCATGAGTAAAACACATCCACTTGTCATGGTTAAAATTTCCATTTGAAGATACTAGGGCAAGTCTTTGACCTCTAGAATATTTAGGTGATGACATAATCATAAACATGTTATGCACTTTATTTTACTCTTCATTATAAAGTAAAGAAGTATAAAATAAATATGAGATGCAACCTCATTATTATCTTTAAGGATTAAGTGATGACTTGAAATATAAACATGAAGTGCAAGCTTGGAAATTTAAACATGAAATGCAAGTTCATTCATTTGTTCTTGAGAACTTAGTATTGGCATCAAAAGTAAACATGATATGCAAGGCATAAACTTAAACATGAATGCAACTTATTTTATCTTAACTAGAGCTCATGCAAGACTTTAGAAGAACATCAATAGCCTTAACCCCACATGTATCTTAACAATATAAGATGAACTTTAGAGTTCTTAGCACCAAGTCTTCAAAGAAGTCTTTGGTTTGAACTTCATCATCAAGCTCAAGAAAGTGGACTAAGAGATAAACATCAACACTTATCAAAGCAAACTTAAAAAGAACTACTCATATTCTTCATTTTATTGCTCATGGGCTTCAATCTAGAGTAAACTCTAGAAAGCCGACTAACTTTAAGGTTGGCAAGGGTAAGCTTAGAGCTCTTTGAAAAACATATGATTAATTTTCTTAAACAAAACTTTTAGTGAGCTACTTAACATTTTTATCAAACTTTGTACAAAGAAAGGAATGAAAACGAAATCATTAAGGGATAAAGAGATGAAAACCAAAATCTTTGAGCAAGGAAAAGAAAGGAAATCGAAAGCATATATGGTCCAAGACCAAGTTTTCAAGCTTTAGAGGTTTCTCACATGGCATCACAAGTGTAACACCCTATATTTAACCCAATACGCCTAGGACGTATCAAGATTAACTATTAGTCGTTACTTCCTTTAAAACTCTTTTAGAAATAACTTAGTGAAAAATAGGTAAATTTTTTTTTGAAATGAAACATGTAAAACAAAGTGCAAGCCATTTGCACATGACATAAATGGAGCGTGAAGAGGAAGAATAAATCATACAATTCAAAAGCCATAAAGAACACATCAATCATGAAAACATTCCTCCTAACATTAATTAACATACTTTAGTACATTGCTACAAAAATATAAAGGAAAGCATATAGTCTTACCCATATGAGTGGAGAGCTTACTTACATAGAAACTGGAAATACATCAACGGAAAGGAAAATAAAAGCAAGTACATGGTAAGACCCAAAAATAGAACGCCCAACTATCACTACCCTCACCCTCCACGCCTACTGATAACGCTCGTCCTCCGAATGGGGAAATGTAGCCCGCAACTGACAAAGCTCCTCGGATGTAGCCCAACGAGCGAAGATTTAGGCATGGGAATCTAGGGGACGGCGTGGCCTCCGCGACGTGGTCGCCTCTGGGCTTGTCACTCCTCGCATGCCTCGGCGGTATGTGTCCTTGTAACACCCTAATATTTAACCCCAATACGCCTAGGACGTATCAAGACTAATTATTAGTTATTACTTCTCTTTAAATTCATTTATAAAATACTTAGCGGAAAATATGGGTAATTTTTTTTTTGAAATGATTTATGTAAAACAAAGTGCGAGCCTTTGCGCGTAACATAAACAACGTGAAGCGGAAGAATAAATAAATAAAACATACAGAACATAAACATTAAAGAACACATCCATCATAAACATCATTCCTCATCACATTAGATAATATAGTTTAGTACATCACAACGAAATATAACAGAAGCATAAAGTCTTACCCATACTAGTGGGAGAGCTTGCAATACAATGATATCAAACGATAACAAATACATGAAACAACCCCAAAAGATAAATACCCAACTAAGACTCTCCCTCCCTCGAGCCATGGATGACGCTCTCACCCATCCCTCGGTGGTATATATCCAATGACCCTGCAAGCTCCTCGGATACGTGAGGCGGAAGGATGGGCGAGCATGCCCGCCACGATGGGGCGCATCTCCGGACGTCGTGCTAACCTCCGCGTCACCGTCTCCTCGCTACCCATCCCGATATCCATGGGTACGGCTGGTGGAACCCTCCGAGAAGGATGAGAGGAGGATCCCTCTGGGTCCCGAACATCTCTGCGAGGCACGTATTCGGGTAGCCTTGCACCGCTGAAGATGCCGAACGGTGCGAGGTTCCGCTCGTCACCTGGTTCGTCCCTCAAAGATCATATCGTCGCCAAAGGGGGAGGTCGGGTGAATCTGTGGCTGGAGACGGAAAGGCAAACGGGCGTCCCACATATGCAAAAATACGTATAGCACAACGACCCTCAAAGTGGTAAGGCTCGATGGTCGGGTCAGTGCAACTCCCACACGGGTGCGTCAACAAAATCACGAACGACGCCATCGATATCTGAAGACGTAACGGAAAGAAATAGAGAAAGGGGTGAGAATTCTTGCTAAAGAATCTCAGGAGGGAAATCCTCTATCCTAGTGTCATCGTTTACGTCCCAGGAACCTTGGGTTATTATGAAAAGGTTAAGCATGCATAAGTTCATTATGAGGTTTTCACAAAGGTATTTATCCAAGGTCCATGTCTTTTATAATGATTCTTAATGCATGTATGCAACATAATAGTTCATGGATGCATGGCAGGACTTTAGGTAAATCAAACAATTATCAATCAACATATAAGTGGCATGTAACCTTTCTCTTGAACATCTTTCCTTTTCTCATACTTGTGACACCAATAATATAGTAACCGCACCCCTTAAACTAGGCTATGAGCTCATACCTTAACTAGTCGTCACTAGTTCTTACTTATCCTCTTGATAAGCGAATCATAAACATAATCATCATAATCCCGACTCCCAGAGTACGGGTAGGGGGCCTAAGGATCACCCATCATGGGACTTTTTCCTTCTTCGAAATGCATCGACTTGGTTAAGAGCGACTTTGTCCGCTTTGGCAGGCTAATGTCTATGCCCTCACGCTTTTACCTTCTCCTCACCTAAGCAGGAGAAGTACGTCTCGGTGTGTCACCTTAAACATCATATACTTTCATTCTTCGAAACGCATCGACTGGTTAAGACCAGCGACTTTGTCCGCTTCGGTATGGCTCGACGTCCATAGCCCCACGGGTTTACTTTTTCTTATTCCTAGAAGGAGAAATGCGTCTCGGCATATAACTTTAAACTTCATATTTCTCAAAAACTTTCTTTTTGTCCCTCAAATTTGATGGAAATTCTGCAGCATAACTACATTCTTCGAATTTCCTCAAATTTGAGTCTTGCCACATAATCTCAATCACATGTATCATTCTTTATGAAACTTTCTCAATTAAAAACTACATAGTTCACATGAGCATATTTTCAATCTCATTTATACTTTGAAACCTCATGCATCTCAAATACATGGTACAACACTTCATCATATCGTCATGTCAATTATTTACATAAGGTTTCATGCTCAAGATATTAACATAATCACATCATCATAATCATGCTCGAGGTTCATCATCATAAATATGCTCACTCGGCCTCCTATCTCATAGTATCTTATGATGTGACCCTTACGGGTCTTAAACTCATATTTCAGTCATTCTAATCCTCACTAAGGATTTTTATAACACCTAAGGGATCATTACTTAAAATTCTCACTAAGTTTTAGGCACACTTAAAATTCCAAACAGCATTATGTAGTTTGGGCAAAAAATATCATATACTACGGGGCTCTAGAATCTCCATTCGTGACCCTTTTTAAGATCCGTCTTCGCCTAAGGCTTCATAATCAATCCCTAAACCAATTATGAGGGATTCCTAGGCATGTTTACTAAGTTATAATTCACTTTTCCTCAATTTAGCTTTGCTGGACAGAATCACATTTTGCCATGTCTAAGTGTGCTAGAATTCCTATTTTAAGTCCTTATCATCACCTTAAGCTTAGTAATTAATACCTAATCATTTATGAAAGGTTTTTATGCATATCCTACTGATTATGAACCATTTACACTTGAATTAATTATGCTGGAACAGTTTTGCAAATTTGTGCATTAAGGTGTTCTAGAATTCTCATTCTTGATCCTTTTAAGTTACTTATTCTTTTCTAACTTCTCTAAATCGATCCTCCCTTCACTCAAACATAATTTTACACATTTTAACACCTTAGAACAACATTTGTACAGCAGCCAATCATGAAGGGCAGAACCGAAATCATAAGCCCATAAAATCACATAATCTTGTAAATTAAAATGCATACAAGTTACTAGTTTTCTCTTGGAATAATTCTAGGGATTCAAAACTCTTTTAGAACTCAAATCCTTTCATTAAAATCATGCCTTTACACATAAGGTCAATAGCTAAATTAACTTGCTTGCAAAATAGTTTTAAAGTATATAATTTTATGCATAATGTTGCTTAGGTGCTCCTAAGCTTGGAAAAATTACAAAACACAAACTATGGACACTTGTGATTAGAGGAACTCATATTAAGTCCATCATCATCACCACAAGGCCAAAATGGCTTCTTTAAGAATGCCAATATTTTCTTGAAAACCTTACATAGGATACTTGGGCAAGCCTTTGAGCTTTAGGAGGCTTAGGTGATGACATAAACTTTAAACATGATATGCACTCATTTTATTCTTCATTAGAAAGTAAAGTGAGAGCATAAAATAAATATGGGATGCAACCTCTTTATTATCTTTAAGGTTAAGTGATGACTTGAAATGTAAACATGAGATGCAAGCTTGAAATTTAAACATGATAGTGCAAGTCCAATTAATTAGTCTTGAGAACTTAGTGATGACATCAAAATAAACATGCTATGCAAGGCATAAAGTAAACATGAATGCATCTTATTTTAGATCTTAGCTAGAGCTCTTTGCAAGACTTTAAAGGAATAAAACCTCAACCCATTATGTATCATAAGGCAAGCTTTAGAGTTCTTAGCACCTAGACTTCAAAGAAGCCTTAAGGTTGTGAACTTCATCATCAAGCTCAAGAAAATGACCCTAGTGGCAAAAACCACAACAAACATTCAAAGGACCATTCTAATATTTTTGGCAAACCTTTTTCCCAAAACCAAAACAAAGAGGCCGAAACCAAGAAGGAAAGGAAATGAAAACTAGAGCTTGAACAAGATAAAAAAAGGAAAACTGAAACCTTAGAGAAATGAAAGCCAAAACTTTGAACTTGTAAAGAAAAGGAAAACCAAGTTTGTATATGGTCCAAGACCAAGATCCAAGCTTTAGAGGTTTCTCACATGACAAACACCACACTATTTCCATGAGACCTCATCATCAAGCTAAAGTTGTGTTCATAAAATGGCCTCATGGCCGAAAATGCAAGGAGGAAGAAAAAGAGTTTGAAAACAAGAGAAAACTAGGAACTTTTCTCAAAGAAAGTAAAGAAAACTTGAAAGAAAACCCCTACCAAGGAAATCTTGAAAGCTTTGAAAGAAAGCTTGAGTTTGCAAGGAAATGAGAAGACAAAATCTTCTCTTGGTGAGCAACAAGGATTCGGCCTCCAAAGGTTCTCAAGGAAGATGATTTTTCCTTGAGGATGCAAGCTTGGAAATGGTGAGGTTTGGTGTTTAGGAGGTGTTTTAAGGTATGAGAGTGGTGGTTTGAGGTGGTTTGTGGTGGCTCAAGGTGGTGGTGGTGGTTCTTTGAAGGAAGAAAAAGAACTTAGAGGAAGGGAAAATGAGAGAAAGTGCAAGAAAACTCAACTTAGCAAATGATCAAAAAGGTGTCCAAGCTTTCCAAGGTGTGGTATTTATAAAGAATGAAATGTTGTGGCTGATTTGGGGGAAGAGTTGGCTGAAATTTTGGCTTTGGAAGGAAGGAAAATATCTTCTAAAGCTTGTCTTGGAAGCTTGGTTTAAGTCCTAGCTTTGGCATAGCCTTTTTGGATGAAATTTGAAATCAACATTTGATGGATTTTGGGGGAAGAATTTGGCCAAATCTTGACAGCCAAGAGGGAGGGAAAAATCATCCATGTAATTGTGGTTTAATGATGTGTTTAGGTGTTTCATTAATTAAGGTTTGGGTTAGGAGTTTGTGAGAAAGTGTTTAGGTGTAATAAAGGTTAATTAGGGTCATCAAGACTTGTTTATGGGGGTGATCTAATCTAGATTAACAATTTTAAAATCATTCTTTTGGTCAAAAAGGTTGTAGACAAATTTCCTTAATTTAAGGAAATTGGAGAGAGAAAACACTATTCATTACTTTTTGATTAGTAATCTTGAATTAAAGAATGAAATTAGAATTTGACTAAGCAATTTTAGTTTCTAATCAACCTTAATAAATCATTTTGACTCTAGATTAATTATCGAAATAAATTAATCTTCGATTAGAGCCTAATATTGCTTAGGTTGCTTAATTACTTCATTAGGCGCACTGCACTGTTTAGGGGTAAAACGGTAATTTGCACTAAACTGCTCGGGACCTTCCTGCTTGGCTAAACATCAAATATTACTCTAAAACATCATTCTAAACTTCCTGAAAAATTCCGGGCTCAAACGGCACATTTTACCGTGTAGAGCACAGGGGTAGTTTGGTCATTTTGAGCCGAAAGTTTAGAAAACGAGATTTTCACCTCGGATATCAAACATAACAGGTACAATCCCCTTCAAACATTGAGTTGACCCATTCGAGGAGTGCCGAGACTGTCCTTGAATTCCGAAAGAAAATGACCTTAGGGGCATTTCGGTCATTTGTACTTTAATAGTAGAAATTTGAGGCGTTACATCCTCGCTCCTCCACCGAGATCCACAGGAAATGAAGGGAAGAGCCCTCCAGGGATCGACCTCCGAGCGAGAACGGGGAACATACTCGGGTATGGGCATGCCACCGATTGAGGAAGGACGGGACAGTCTGGACGTCTCGAGGTCGCGTCCTCTCAAAGATCAGGTGGTCGCCAAAAGGTGAAGTCATTGAAATGATAGCTGGATACGGGGAAAGCAAGAGCGTTCCACGTACACAAAAAGCACCTCACAATGACCCTTGAAGTGGTAGGCTAAATGCTCGAGGTCATAGTGCACCTTCCAAGTGCGGGTCATGAAGATCACGAGACAGGATTGATCTCTGAAGACGTCACAAAAGAGAAAAAGAGAGAAGGGTGAGAATCTTGCTAAAAATCTCAGATCAGGGAAATTTTCCTAGTGTCATCGTTTACGTCCAAGAACCTTGGGTTTATTATGAAAAGGTTAAGCATGCATAGACTCATTATGAAGTTTCTCAAAAGATATTTATCCAAGATGTAACACCCTAAAATTTAATTAAAAATTAATTTGAGCTTTATTAATCGTAATTTCAAAAATATAATAGTTTAGCAATGATGAGGGGGCCCACGGAACTCTCAAAAAAAAAAAAATTCGGGCCGGTGAATAGTAACCTTGTGGGCCCCACGCGGGACAGCTGAAACCCTAGATTCGAGCCCAGAGGTGCCTGAATTAGGGAAAGATGGGAATGAGGTTAGGAATATCTGGGAATGATAATTTTATACTTAAAATTAATTTTCGGGTATATCGGTTAATCGGGTACGGTGTTTACCCGTCGGCAAGATTTAGATATGGCTCTACACAGGAATGAAACTTGCAGAGCAAGTTGCCACCTAAGGAGGACAAGTGTGTGGCTTGAGATGTGCCACACAATTACACCTTTATGACTAACCAATAGGAATTGCACAAAATTACAATAATTATCTTCAAAGAAAACATTTTGGACTTGAAAATTCTATGTATTTTGCCCTAAACTCAAAATATCAACATCTTATCATTTCCCTTCATCACAATTTCGGCCAGACCTCTCTAAGAACCCTTCCTCCATTTTTCTTCCTCTCAAACTCCATTAACAAGCTTCAAGCTTGCAAAACCCTAGCTCCAAGTCACTAAAACCACAAACTCTCTTCACTAAACTTATTCTATTCATCATAACCTACAAATCTAACCGATTATAATTTGAATCCATCACTTTTTCCAACTTTGAGGGCACACAATCAGAGGTTAAAGGAAGGATTTGATGTTGGTGGGGAAGCTTTGAAGTGAAGCAAAAGCATTCTAGAGCATCCTTTGGAGCATAGAGCTCAAGAGCTCTCAAAGTAGGGTTTTCTATGGTCTCTTCTCTTGAAATTTTTACTGATCTGTTCTGCTTGGTTTTATTCCAAATTTTCATTTTATTTGGTTGATGTTATATTGTTATTGATGTGTGAATTTTGCTGATGGGCTTGGATGGAGTTAAAAATGAGTTTCCACCAAAAGAAATTTGAACTAGGCTGCTGGATTTCAGGCTGTCCTCAAGTAGATTGACTCGAATTTTCTGACATATTTTTGGGTGGTTTCGTGACCTAAAAAAATTATATGTTGTAGTTGACATTTTAAAATAACTATATTAATTTCCTTGGGTGTTAGTTTTAATGTTTGATGCCTCAGAAAAATCAGAAACCGAAATAAGGCAGATGCTGACCTGATTATTGAAACTGAAGCAATAAAGTTGTTTGATTTTATTAACATAGAAAAGGATTGAACTAGCCTTTGAAATTTTTACACGAAGTTAGTAACATATTGAAATATCACTGTGAATTTTATTGTGCATTGGTTCAATCACTTGCTAGGGTGAAAAATTATGAGAACTCTAGTCTAAGCTGTGAATTGGTGGTCCCTGACCACTGAATTTGTACAATTTATGGAAGGAGTTAGAGAGCTCTGTTTGTATTGAAATTTTTATGGGACCTTGTGGACACATTGAAGTGTCTTGGATAATTTTTATAGCCTCTGAATTGACTGTTTGAAGGGCAACATAATTTGTGTTACAATGGTGTAAAATTTGTCATTATGCTGGAAATGCAACAATGCTTTGAATTGATGAAGTAATGGAATTTTTGGTTCTAGAATGACATGAGTACTTGATGTTACCTTTTTGGCTGTATGTCTTGTGACATATGAATGCATACTAGATAATTTAAAAGGTTGATTTATAAGATACAAATGAGAATTTCATTGTGAATGGATGCCTGTATATGTTTTATGCATGCAAGTGAATGATGTCCTTAATTAATTCTATGATCCCAAACTTGAGATCCCTTGACTTGTTAAGGGCAATAATGAAACATGAGATCCTCTTTGACTTGTCAAGGGCAAATAATGACACACGAGATCCTTTTGACTTGTCAAAGGCAAATGGAGTGGATTGAGATCCTTTTGGCTTGTCGAAGGCAAATAGAGAGGGATGTGATACTTTTGATTCATCAAGGAAAATCAAAGATGAATTTCATTACATTGGGCATATACATATTTGTGTATATTGGTTCTTCTTGGTTGCCATAACTTACTATGAGTATGAGCTGACGGTAAAGGTGTATTAAGTGATTCATTTTTCTTAAAAGTAACCCACTTTGAAAAGATAGATTTTGAACTTTAAAAATGAATAGTCATTATGTAATGCATGATCACCTTTTGTTAAATAAATCGAAGTGGCTGGGGCGGTAACGATGACATGAACTTCAGTATATGTTTTGGGAGACGCCCTACTAAAATTTTAGAATCTCACCCCTATGTATTTGTTTTTCGTGTCGCCTAGGTTGATCTAGAAGACGGTGAGGCATGCAGGAGAAGATCAAGTGGATTTTGCAGTAGTTAGTAGCAGAACTTGTGTTTTTTTGTACTTAAGTGTATGTATATGTCTGTAAAACATAAGAGATAATGGATGTACTGTAAAGCCCTTAGAAGAGCTTCTTTTTGTACTTGACTTGTATTAAATAAATAAGTTGTTTCTAGCTATATATCTCGATAGAACCACGAGTTAGTTAACACGCAATTCGATCGACCCTTATTATAGATAATTAAGAAAGGTTCGCATAATATAGTAACAACTCTTGAGTATGATACCATGACTTAAGGATGGGGTTATACTTGGGAGGATGTTACACAAGGTCCACGTCTTTTATAATGAATCTTAATGCATGTATGCAACATAATAGTTCATGGATGCATGTTCTTTAGGCAAACCAAACAATAATCAAACAACATTTAAGTGGCATGAAACTTTTCTTTGAACATCATTCCTTCATCTTAATCTTGTGACACCAAACATAATAGTAACCGCACCCTTAAACTAGACTATGAGCTCATACCTTAACTAGTCGTCACTAGTTCTTACTTATCCTCTTGATAAGTGAATCATAAACATAATCATAATCATAATCATCATAATCTCGACTCCCAGAGTACGGGTAGGGGGCCTAAGGATCACCCATCATGGAACTTTTTCCTTCTTCAAAACGTATCGACTAGTTAAGACCAACGACTTTGTCCGCTTTGGCAGGCTAATGTCTATGCCCTCACGTTTTACCTTTCCTCAGGAGCAAGAGAAGTACGTCTCGATGTATCACCTTAAACATCATAATTCTCAAAAACTTTCTTATGTCTCTCAAATTTGACGGAAATTTCGCATAACACCTCTCCAATTTCCTCAAATTGAGTCATGCCACATAATATCAATCACATGCATCATTTTCATGGAACTTTCTCAAATCAATAACTTTCTAGTTCACATGAGCATATTCCTCAATCTCATTCATATTTCGAAACCTCATGCATCTTAAATACTTGGCACAACACTTCATCATATCAACATATCAATTATTCACATAAGGTTTCATACTTGAAATGTAATCATATTCATGTCATTAAGAATATACTCTTTCAATCTCATGCTCACATCACACCTCTTATCTCATGGTGTCTTATGCTTTGGCCCTTACGGATCTTGAATTCTTTTATAGTAATCTTATCACCTATTGCAAGTCTTTATCATATCTAGGGGAAGTGTTCTTTATAGTTCTTCTAACATTATGCTCACTAATTCATCCAACAACATTATATAGATTACTCATCAAGATCATTTATTCAACTACGGGATATTAGAATCTATGTCTTAAACTCTTTTCTAAGTTATATCTTCGCCTAAGGTTCTATGTTCCACTCCTAGGCATAATCACCAATTATGTACCGTCTTCCTTAAGCTCAATTATGCTGAACAAGAAGTTATTCTTGTGTCTAAGTGCTTTAAGATTCTAGTTCCAATTCCTTCTATTTGTTTAGTCTTTCCATTTCTAAAAACGTTCCTCACTTCGCTCAAGCATAATATTACGCATTCTAACTACTCAAATAGAATTTACACAGTGGTCACAAATAAGACAGAAACCAAAAATGTTCATCACATATAATCGCATAAAACTCATGTTATAAGTGCACACGAGTTACTAGTTTTCTCTTGGGACAATTTCAGGAGCAAAAAGGTGTTCTGGTAATCGATTACATGTGACTAGTAATCAATTACCAGGAGCTAAATTTACTTGGGTTTAAAAAAACCGGGTAATCGATTACTTAGGGTTAAATCGTTTAGGGAAAATAAAGAACATAGGAGTAATCGATTACACTATCAGGTAATCGATTACATAGTTTTAAGGATGGGTTCTGGGCATGAAGAACAACCTTGGTAATCGATTACATTGTCTTGGTAATCGATTACAGAACCAAAAGTCCTTCGAAAATCTCTGGTAATCGATTACATAAGCTGGTAATTGATTACTAGAACCTCAGAAATTTGAGAAAACATGATTTTTGACACATTCCAAACTATTTAAACACCTTGAGACCTCATAAAACTTTCCAACATTTTCCTGAAATCATCCATACATTTTGCAAAATCAAACCATCATTGAATCATACTAAAACACATCCATCTCTTTTTTATTAGAGATCCCCATTGAAGATACTTAGGGCAAGTCTTTGAGCTCTAGAGTATTTAGGTGATAACATAATCTTAAACATGCTATGCACTTCATTTTACTCTTCATTACAAAGTAAAGTGAGACATAAAATAAATATGAGATGCAACCTCATTATTATCTTTAAGGATTAAGTGATGACTTGAAATATAAACATGAAATGCAAGCTTGGGAATTTAAATATGGTAATGCAAGTTCATTCATTTATCTTTGTGAAATTAGTGATGGCATCAAAATAAACATGAGATGTAAGACATAAACTTAAACATGAATGCAACTTATTTTTATCTTAACTAGAGCTCCTACAAGACTTTAGAGGAACATCAATACCTCAACCTAACATGTATCTTAACAATGGAAGATGAGCTTTAGAGTTCTTAACACTAAGTCTTCAAAGAAGTCTTTGGTTTGAACTTCATCATCAAGCTCAAGAAAATGGATTAACACCAAAAACATCAACACTTTAACAAAACAAACATAAATAGAACTACTCATATTCTTTATTTTATTGCTCATGGGCTTCAATCTAGAGTAAACTCTTAGACGACCAACCAACTTTAAGGTTGGCAAGAGTAAGCTTAGAGCTTTTTGAAATCTTAGGATTAATTTTCTTAACAAAACTTTTGTGCTCTACTTTACAATTTTTAGCAAACTTTATTCAAACCAAAGCAAAGGAAACCGAAATCATGAAGAGGAAAAGAAAAGAAACCACAAACTTTATCAAGGAAAAAGAAAGAAATCAAGGCATGTATGGTCCAAGACCAAGTTGTTTCAAGCTTTAGAGGTTTCTTACATGACAACAACAAGTCATTATCTTGAAACCTCATCATCAAGCTCATGTTTCTTTATAAAAAGGCCTCTGGCCGAAAATAAAAAGGAAGAGGAAAAGAGTTTGAAACCAAGAAAAAGCTAGAACTTTTCAAAAACACAAGCAAAACATTAAAACAAAACCCCTACCTAAAGAAGTCTTGAAGAGAGGAAGGAAAGCTTTGTTTCTTGAAAGGAAAAGAGAAGGAAATCCTTCTTGGAATCTTGAGGAAAAAGCCAAGGTGAGGGAGTTTGAGAGGAAATGAGAGAATTTTTGCAAGAAGTGTAAGCTTAACAAATGAACCAAAGTGTGACAAGGTTCATCAAGGCTTGGTATTTATAGAAATTTCAACAATGAGGCTTCCATGGGGGGAGGAACCGGCCACTCTTGAGGGAGGAAGGAGAGAAGAAATATCTCTTACAAAGGTATGGTTGTAAGCATGGTTGAAGGCATGGTGAGGTATGGGCAAGGCATGGCATGAAGTATCTCTTGAGTTTAATTGAAACAACACATGATGGGCTATGGAGGGGTGGAGTGGCCAGCCACTTAAGGCCAAGAAAAAGAGAAAATTAGTTCATCTAATTGTGGGTTAAAGGTGTGTTTAGGTGTGTCTTTGATTAGGCTTTTGATTAGGAGTTTATAAGAAAGTGTTTAGGTGAGGTAATTGGGTAATTAAGGAAGGTCAAGACTTGATTAGGGAGTGGTCATACTAGATTAACAAATTAAATTCATTTCTTAGTCAAATGAGGTATGGCACAATTCCTTAATTTAAGGAATTGGAAAGAGAAAATACTATTCAAGATTCCATGACTAGGAATCTTGAATTAAAGAATGCAATTAGAGTTTATCTAAGCAATCTTAGGTTCTAATTAACCTTAATAAATCATTTTGACTCTAGATTAATTATCGAAATAAATTAATCTTCGATTAGAGACTAATATTGCTTAGGTTTGCTTAATTGTGTAATTAAGCTCACTTGTACACTGTTCTAGGGGCAAAATGGTAATTTTACACTAAAACTTTAGACCTTCCGGCAAACTAAACATCAAACATTACTTAAAAACATCATTCTAAACTTCTGGAAAATTTCCGGGCTCAAACGGCACCTTTTACTCCTGTAGACACGGGGGGTATTTTGGTCATTTTGAGCCGAAAGTTAAGAAAACGAGATTTTCACCTCGGATATCATTCATAACAATTTAATCCCTTTTAAACATTGAGTTGACCCATTCGATTGGGCAACTATCCTCGAATTCCAGGTGAAAAAATGACCTTAGGGGCATTTCGGTCATTTGTACTCAAACAGGGAAATCGGGCGTACAACAAGACCATTATCTAAAACCTCATCATCAAGCCAAAGTTTTTCTCATTACAAGGCTTTAAGGCTGAAATAAAAAGATGAAAAGGAAGAACTAAAACCAAGAAGAAAACTAAACCTTTCTTAAAGTAAACAAAACTTGGAAAATAAACCCCTACCAAATGAAGTCTTGAATGAGATAAAAGCTGATCCTTTGAGATGAGTAGAAAAAGAAAATCTTCTTTAGAGCTTGAAGAGGGAGTTCCCAGAGGAAAAAAGAGAAGAGAGGTTGTGTTTAGGAAAATGAAGAAGGAAAAAGACTTCTTTGATCTTTGAGAAAGAGAGCTCAAAGTTTGCAATGTGTGTGAAGGATTCAAAGAACTTTCAAGCTTGCATATTTATAGAGAAATGAAAACTCATGGATGGCCTAGGAGAGAGTGTAGTTCCTTTAGATGGAAAGGAAGAAATATCTCCTTGATTGGTATGGTTGTGAGCATGGGCAAGGTATGGTGAGTATGGGCTTAAGCATGGGTGAAAGCATGGTCTTTAGTGAAACAAAATCAACATGTGATGCAAATGGGAGGTATATATTTTGACTAGCATTTCAGCCAAGGGAGAGAGATTTTGTTCATGTAATTGTGATTTAAGGATGTGTTTAGGTGTTTCTTTGATTAAGGTTTTGATTAGGAGTTTGTAAGAAAGTGTTTAGGTGAGGTAATAGTCAATTAAGGTTGTCAAGACTTGATTTAGGGGTGGTCTTGCTTCATTAACAAATTAAAAACCATTTCTAGTCAAATTAAAATCATAGACACAATTCCTTAATTTAAGGAATTGGAGAGAGAAATTACATTAAGATTCCATGACTAGGAATCTTGAATCAAAGAATGAGATTAGAGTTTAACTAAGCAATCTTAGGTTCTAATTTACCTTAATAAATTATTTGACTCTAGATTAATTATTGAAATTAATTAATCTTCGATTAGAGCCTAATATTGCTTGGGTTTGGCTAATTACATCATTAGGTCACTAAACTATTCTAGGGACAAAATGGTAATTTTGTACTAAAACTACTGAGACTCTCTTGAGGCCTAAACCCTCATAAACATCATTCTGAACTTTCAAAAAGTTTCGGGCTAAACTTAGCTTTACCCGCGTAAAATTTTGGGGTATTTTCATTTACACTCAAAAAAAAATCAGAGTGTTACAACATGTTTATCTTTCTTGCTATCAACTTAAAAAGACTAAGAATGAGGCTTGCATTACATGTTTACCATTCTGCCATCACTAAAAAGGAATAAACCTAGTGCTCAAGACAGATCATTTTGATTTACATAATAAAAGGTTTCTTATGAACATAACTTAGAAGTTGTTTTACAAAGTATGAAGCTTAGTTACTAGAAATGTCTTATTTTATGCTCATGGGATTATTTATGTTTGGATTGCCTTTAATTTTTCCAGCACCTTTAAAATTATGATAATCAGGTTGCATCATGTTTATTTGAGTAAGAATGGCGTAGAGATGCTTTAGGAATTGATTTTTGCATCTTAGGAAAAGCCGATAATGAGAAATGTAAAACGCAACCTCTACCACATCGTAAAGGTTGAATTCTTTTATTGCCTATGCTGTCCAACTTTGGTTAATAATGTTCTTGAGCTAATTAATTAATAATGGTAATGATGATTATAAACCCCTTAGATGCATAAGAAACTAATTTGACAATTAGAGTTCCTGGTTTTAAAGTTCGGTTACTAAAGGCACATTTATGTGATGATGTTTTCTTTGATGCTTTGGGATGTTGAATTTATGTGCTATATGATACTATGTGATTACTTGATCCTTAACGATAGAATCCATCATGTTGCATGTTATAGTTTCTTTTGGAAACATTAGAAATGCTTATGCATGAATTATGAGAAAATGCTATGATGATTATGAGTTATGTTTTGCATCATGATGTAACATGCTAAGACTTAAGGTGACTAATAAACATGAGAAAATGATCCTTTGGACCCATCAAACTATAGTGGTGAAAAGGTGATTCTTGCCCCCTATCCCGTACTTTGAAGTCTTGAACTTTAACTTATCAAAAAGGATAAGTATATGCTAGTGACGACTAGTGAGGTATGAGCTCATAACCTAAGTACTCTCAAAAGGGAAGAGTAATAGGGTGGCCAAGATGAAAAAGTAAACTAACTTAAGTCACCTAAAGAATCAAGCAATGTCATTCATGAATCATGTTTTATGCACATTACATTTGCTATGATGAAAGATGTATGATAGAAAGTTAAGCATTGCATGTCATAAAGAAGTATGATGCATTAGAAGAATGCATGATAAAATGAATGGACCTCGACAATGGATGTTTTAGAACTTAATAAATGAATCTTTGACTCACTTATTTCAATGAAACCCAGGTCCTGAAGACGATGATGATGTCACTTTAGATAGGAGATTGCCCTCTAAGAATTTTTTAACAAGATTCTCACTCCCTCTTTCTTCTTTCCCATCATTGTCTTTAGATTCCGATGGCAACATTTGTATGTTCATTGATACCCCCACCTGGAGGTACATTTTGATCCTAGCACGATCATATCATTTGAGGGATGTTGCGCTGTTAAGTTTTCATGTTCGTAGGACGTTCATTCAAACACCAATTCCTAGCTCCTGATTCTCTCAAAATCCCCTATGGCGATGACATGGTCTTCGAGCGGGCATATACTATGCATAATGAGGATTCTACGCACATACCCTTCGCATCTTCTGTTCATGACTTTCCAGACTATGTCCCTTGTTCAGGCACTCGGAATCCGCCAGAGGACACACCCACTCATATGTACTCAGGTCTGCCCCACTCCCTATGCATGCGGGAGGGTAGTAAGGAGATGGTGGTTTCAAGGAGCAACGAGACTATCCATGCGTCCCAAGTATGGAGCACACGTGTACCCCCTTCCCTATGGTTCCGCTCATGGATTGGTTACGTTCACCTTTTAGGCCATGCCATAGAGTTCTTGGAGGGCTTTTTGTACACACACCACTAACTTAGGATAGTCTTCTTTTGTTTTGTGGTTATCCACCTTAAGTGCACTAGGTGGGTATGTTTTCCATTGTATTTCCTTCTATGTATTTGCTCTTATGATGATGTACAAACTTAACTCACCTTTCTTGGGTGGGTAGATTATTATATATTTTAGTATGGTGTGCTTCTGTTGATCTTATTATGGAGCTATATTTAACGTCCCAATTTTTACTATAATTTTTCCTGTCATTAGGAATTCCAGAATTATCGTAGGTAAATATTATATAAAATTTAGACAAACAATCCTTAATAAAGGAATATAATGTTAGAAGAGAAGTTAGGAGCAATTCGTGCAAGTATTGCAAACCCGAATTTCCTGACGTGTAAAATCAAAATGCCCCGAGGTTATTTTACTTAGAAAATGAGGATCGTGGGCCCACCAATCCTCAAGGGATGTTTTGATAATAATAAGGGATTGTTTGTGTTATGTGTGTTAATAGAGGAGAAGAATCATAATTTTAGACTCTGGCGCGAAAAACCAAAACGCACCTAAAGTTTTAACCCGATTTGCGTGCCGACTAAGCCCAACCTCACTAAAATGTTTTAAAAGGTGTTTTTAATCCATTATTAACCATTGGTTAAGCTTGGGTGGTCTCGGGCATTTTTAAGTAAAATAGATTTTCCCATTCTTTTGCCAAGCTTTACAAATTTTGAGATTTTTGATTCGTCTAACAAAACCTAAGCAATATTAGGCTCAAATTAAAGCTTATTAAATTCTAATTATTAATCTAGAGTGAAAATTATTTATTTAAATTGATTAGAACCTAAAATTGCTTTAAAACACTCAAATTGCTTACTAATTCACCTAAGCCCTTAACGTAAATTCTCTAAATTGCATGAATACCTTGCCTACACCTAAATAATACATGGAACACACAAAACCCTCTTCCATGAGGCTGTAATGCACGAAATAATTCAGCCATAATCATTAGAATTGTTGCAAGATAATACACTAAAACAAAATGCCAAAAAATTCCCTAAAACATGGCATAAAACATGCCTTAAACAAGAAATGATTTTCCTCCCTTCGTTCCCCATGAAATCCAAATTATGCCTCCTCCTTTTGTCATACATGAGCTTGAATTCCTCTATAAATATGCTGCTTGAGGAGCCTTGGAAGCCTTGCTCATAACTTACACAAATTCTAGTTTTAGGAGCACCAAAAGCTTTCTTTCTTCCTTCTCCTTGGCCGAAATTATTTCTTCAACTTTTCAAGGAGATTTTGTTTCATTTCACTCAGGAAACCAAGTTCTCTTCCTTTCCTTCAAACCAAATTAGGTAGGGAGTTGTTTTTAAGTTTATTTCTATGCTTTGCTAAGTGTTGTTCTTGGTTTAAAATGATGATTTCATGGATTTCTTAGTTTTGTGAACGCCCTTTTACTTTAATCTTTACTGCCATTAGAAATTACCAAATTAACGTAGGTAAATATTATATAAAATTTGAGACCAAACAATTCTCAATAAAGGAATATAACGTTAGAAGAGAAGTTAGGAATAATTCGTACAAGCATTGCAAATCTCAATTTTGGATGTGTAAAATGACCAATGCCCCTGAGGTTATTTTACTCAGAAAATGAGGATCGTGGGCCCCACCCATCGTCAAGGGGATGTTTTGAGGATAATAAAGGATTGTTTGTGCTATGTGTGTTAATAGAGCAAAGAATCTCAATTTTAAGTTCTGACGGCGCGAATGACCAAATGCCCCGCGGCCGTTTTTAATTTTATTGCGTGCCGACTTGAACCGAACCTCACTAAAATATTTTAAGGTGTTTTTAAGTTATGATGACCCTTGGTTAAGTCCTAGATGGTCCCTGGCAGTTTTGGGTTAAATTACCGCTTTTGCCCCTATCGCTTTTAAGTTTGCAAATTTTGAGATTTTCTATTTGTCTAACGAAACCTAAACAATATTAGGCTCAAATTAAAACTTATTAAATTCTAATTACTAATCTAGAGTCAAAATTATTTATTTAGATTGATTAGAACCTAAAATTGCTTAAAACACCCAAATTGCTTAGTAATTCACTTAAGCCCTTAACCAAATTTCTCAAATTGCATGAATACCTTGCCTACACTTAAATAATACATGGAACACACAAAATCCTCTTCCACAAGGCTGTAATGGCCAAATTATTGAGTAATAAGTCAGAAAATTATTGCACAAAAATCCAAGAATGAAAACAAAGAATTATGAAAAACATGGAAACACGATTCCATGTTTTAAGCCACCAAACAAAATGATTTTTCTTATTTTTTTCTCTAATTTTTGGTCAGATTTCCTTCCTTCCTTTGTCCATTTATGAGCTGCAAAATCTCTATAAATAGGCATGCTTGAAGATAGTTTAGATGCTTAGTTCATAACTTACACAAAATTCTAGCTTTAGGAGCACCAAAAGCTTTCTTTCTTTCCTTCCTTGGCGAATCTCCCCTTTAGTTTTCAAGGATATTGCTTCATTTCACAAAAGGAAACCAAGTTCTCTTCCTTTCTTTCAAATCAAATTAGGAGGGAGGTGTTTCTAAGTTTATTTTTATGCTAAGACAAGTT
>JAMLFY010000003.1:25170756-25242942 GCA_030441495.1 Dalbergia oliveri
TGTAACGCCCAAGTTTTTGTAATCTTTTCCTGTCATTAGAAATTACCGAATTACCGTAGGTAAATATTATATAAAATTTGAGACCAAACAATTCTCAATAAAGGAATATAACATTAGAAGAGAAGTTAGGAGCAATCGTCAAGCATTGTCAAACCCCGAATTTCTATATGTGTAAAATGACCAAAATGCCCTGAGGTTATTTTACTCAAAATGAGGATGTGGGCCCCACCCGTCCTCAAGGGAATGTTTTGATGGATAATAAAGGATTGTTTGTGTTATGTGTGTTAATAGAGGAAGAATCTAAATTTTGAGCAGGCGGAATGACCAAAATGCCCACTCCAGTATTTTAACGCTGAATTTGGCTTGACTGAATCCGAACCTCACTAAAATATTTTAAAAGGTGTTTTTAAGTTATGAATGACCATTGGTTAAGTCCAGATGGTCCTAAATTTTTAGTTAAATACCTTTTGCCCCCTCTTGTTGTATTTTCAAATTTTTAGATTTTTGATTTGTCTAACGAAACCTAAACAATATTAGGCTCAAATTAAAGCTTATTAAATTCTAATTACTAATCTAGAGTCAAAATTATTTATTTAGATTGATTAGAACCTAAAATTGCTTAAAACACCCAAATTGCTTAGTAATTCACTTAAGCCCTTAACCGTAAATTCTCTAAATTGCATGAATACCTTGCCTACACCTAAATAATACATGGAACACACAAAATCCTCTTCCACAAGGCTGTAATGCACGAAATTATTGAGTAATAAGTCAGAAAATTATTACACAAAAATCCAAAGAATGAAAACAAAGAATCATGAAAACATGGAAACATGATTCCATAAGCCACCAAACAAAATGATTTTTCTTCCTTATTTTTTTCTCTAATTTTTGGTCAGATTTCCTTCTTCCTTTGTCCATTTATGAGCTGCAAAATCTCTATAAATAGGCATGCTTGAAGATAGTTTAGATGCTTTATTCATAACTTACACAAATTCTAGTTTTAGGAGCACCAAAAGCTTTCTTTCTTCTTTCTCTTGGCTGAATTCTCCCTTCAGCTTTCAAGGATATTTTGCTTCATTTCACTCAAGGAAACCAAGTTCTCTTCCTTTCTTTCAAATCAAATTAGGTAGGGAGGTGTTTTAAGTTCATTTTATGCTAAGACAAGTTATGTTTCTAGCTTCAAAATGATGTTTCATGAGCTTTCTTTTAAGTTTTCATTTTCATTTTCTTCTTCCTTTTCTTTTTCGATTTCGGCCATATGGCCTTATGATGAGACCATGGTTTGATGATGAGATTCTTGAGTGTTGGTTGCAAAGCTTTCACAAGTTAGATCTCTAAAACTTGAAGGTTTCACTAGTTTCCAAAGCTTCTAAAATTTTAGTTTTTCCTTATTTTCCTTTCATGGTTTGGCCAAATGGCCTAGGAAGGAATGAAATGATGGCTTGATGATGAGGACCTTGAATATGGGTTGTAAATCCATCACAAGTTAGGCCTCTAAAGCTTGAACATTCCATTTAATGCAAAACTTAAAGAATAATGTTTTTATCTTGAGGTTTGAATATGAAATATGTATTTTTTTACTTTGTCTTGCTAAGATACATATATTGGGTTGAAATCATAATTTTCTTAAAGTCTTGAAGGAGCTCTAGTAAAGAGATCAAGTGAACTTGCATCCATGTTTAAGTTTATGCCTTGCACAAGCCATATTTATTTTATGTCATAACTAAATTCTCAAGAATAAATAAATGAACTTGCATATCTCATGTTTAAATTTCAAGCTTGCATTTCATGTTTAAATTTCAAGTTGTCACTTAATCTCTAAAGATAATAAAGAAGTTGCATCTCATGTTTATTTTATGCTCTCACTTTATTTTATAATGGCTAAAAGAATCAATGCATGGCATGTTTATTTTATGTCATCACCTAAAAATCCTAGAGCTCAAAGACTTGCCTATGAATCATCACGAAGAAATGAGATAATTGGAGTTAAAGAATTTATTCTTTAAGAAGTCTTGAGAATTGGAGCTTAAAAAAAAATGTAATTTCTTCCCCAGGTCATATGCGGACTACAGCGGCTCAGGTTGCTTAGTCTCTACATTTCCTAGTTCCTATGCGAATTCCGCCTCCAAGTTTCTTGCATCATGTTTATATTACAAGTTCTTGCATCATGTTTAATTTTCAAGTCATCACCTTAAATCTTAAAGATAAAGAAATGGAATTGCATATCATGTTTATAATTCCAAGCTATCACCTTATAAAGATAAGATTAAAATAAGGTTGCATAGCATGGTAATAATTCTAAGATGTCACCTAAATCTCTAAAGCTCAAGACTTGCTCCTTTTATCTTAAGTGAAAGATTTAACTATGAACATTCTTTCAAGTTATAAATCGGTCCCATGGTTAAGTTAGGCCTAAAGTCCTATGACTTCTTTCAAGTTTAACAAAAAGAATTAGTTTAAAAGAGTTTTAAAACTTTGTAAGAATTTTATGGGAAGCTAGTAATTTTATGTGTACTTAAAATGTGATTTGATGCTTATCAAGAATTTGGTGTCATTGATTGATTCCCTGGTTTGTATGTTATAGTTGCTGTTGCAAACAATGAAAACTTATGCATGAAATAAGGACATATTTTGTTCCTGGAAGAAAGTGTATTCCTGTAAGAGTGCAATTTGGAAAGATTCTGGCTAAGGAAAGATTTGGTATTTAAGCGTGTCCATTGTGACCCACCTTGTAACACCCTAAAATTTGTTTTAAAAATTAATTTTTGAGAAAATATGGATTAAATGAGAATTAAGAATGTTACCAATTTGGTAAGATTTGGTGTGTGATTTTTAACACCGAAAGACACTTATCACTACAACTGATAATACCCACCTAATCAAGACATGTGGAAGGCCAAGATTTAATCTTGGAATCCAAGATCAAATCCTAGCCATCCATCATTGCCTCGTCACCTAAATGATCATTACTTTGTTAAATATCTTCATGTCATTTATTAAGCAAGCCTAGTCACAAATTCTTCTCCTCCAAGCCAAACAATTTCGTGGCCAGCAAGAGGAAGAAGAGAACATGCCACCATTTTTATTTCCTTGAGCTTGTTCTTGAGTTCCAAGCCCAAAAACTCCAAGCTAGAGTTATTGGATCATCAAAAGTTCTTCACTAAACTGTTCTACACCTCATTTCCAAAACATCTAACCGATTAACTTTCAAAACCTCATCATATTCACCTCATCCATCACTGATCAGAGGAGGGTTTGAAGGTGTTTTGGGAGTCTTGGAGTGAAGGACTCTCATCTTGGAGCAAGCTAGAGACAGAGAGACTAGCCTTCAAGAGTAGGGTTTTCTGCTGCCTTTTTTGTGAAATTTTTCAATTCTTTTTTGGCTTTCCCTAATTCCAGAAAATTTTGATGATTCTGATGGTTAACATATTGATATTGATGTATGAATTTTTGTGTTGTGTTTGGATGGTTTCGAAATGGGTTTTCTAAGTGAATTGGAACTTGGTTGCTGGATTGGATTCTGTTCTGTAATCAGAATTTCTCACAATTTTATCCAAAATTTGTGATCGTTTCATGAGCCATGAAAATTATATGTTGTAGTTAAGCCCTTAACTTTCAATACACGAATTTTCTTGGGGGTTAATTTTAAGGTTTGATGCCTCAAAAAAATTCAGAACCGATTTGTAACTGCTGCTGTCTAAACTATTGAGACTGAAGTAACAAACTTGCCCAATTTTTAATCATAGCATTTGATTGAGAAAGCTCCTGAAATTTTTACACAAGACTAATAACATGTTGAAATACCTCTGTGAATTTTCTTGTACCTTGATTCCATCGATTCTAGGGTTAAATATTCTGAAAACACAAGTCTGGACCATGAATTTGTGACTTCTGACCACCAGATTTGCCTATTTTATGGAAGTGGCTATATAACTCTGATTGCCCTAAAATTTTTTACAGTTTGTTTAGACACATTGAAGTGTCATGTGAAATTTTCCTTAAGGGTGGAATGGTTGTTTGGTATGGTAACCAATTGTTGTACCTAGAACTTCAATTCTGCCAGAATAATGAGATGTGAAAATGGCTGAAATTCTATGTTAGTATGTGCATATCTTCCTGTATATTTAGACATATGGGGAAAACAAACAAGGCTTAGAAAAGTTGAGAGGAAGGCAAAAAGAAGGACTTCCCTAAAACTGAAGTGGATAGACGTGTCGGCTAGGCATAGACCTGTGGTGATTTAGGAAATGAAAAAAAAATAAAGTTAGTGATCTATAATAGGAATGACTCCATGTTCCTAGAGGTCTATGGTCCTCTGTGAAATTGTAAATGGTAAATGTATATCCCTGTGATGGTAAGCCTTCCTATGTTGAGGAAATTGAGAAAGACATGGAGAATGGAGTTTCTTGTGATGTATTGTTACTCGATTGATTATCCAATTCTATCCTAAGTTCCCAGGGATTCAAGTTTTCATGAATTTCTGTGTATGATTTTGTATGAATATTGTATATGCATGAATTGCTTATGCCTCCTGTGTGTAGTATATGGGGGAAACTACCCTCCTAGAATTTTATAATGTCTTACCCCTATGTGTTTGTTCGGTGTTCGCCCTAAGGTTAAGCCAGGGGATGGGATGGTGCTATGCAAAGGAGTGTCAGGATTCCTGTTGGAGTATACGTTCTATTTTATTCTATTTGTACTTAGTGAAATGACTGTTTGTATGTAAATGTATTAGAATACAGATATGTGCTAGACTAATAAGGAGCTTCCTTATGTATTTTTAGTTGTATGATTAATAAACTAGATGTTTACTTGTAAGATGTTTTAATAGAATTATGCTTAGTTATCTAAATTAATAATTAGAAACTCGTTATAGATAATTAAGACAGGTAATTAACAAGTAACATCTCTAAATAAATATCATAGCTTAAGAATGGGGTTGTTTTGGGAGGATGTTACACACCTCCTACTTTCTGGAATTATATCTCCAGATGCATGATTATAGTTGATATATATTATTCCAATAAAGCGGGTAATAAGAAAATGTTAGAATTATTATGAATTGCAAGTTGTAACATGCAAAGACTTATTGGTGACTTAAAATTTCTAATAAACATGGACCCATCAAACTATAGGTGGTGAAAAGGTGATTCTAGCCCCTAAGCCTGTTCTCTCAAAAGGGTAGAGTTAAGAACTTTAACTTATCAAAGGGATAAGTATATGCTAGTGACGACTAGTAAGGTATGAACTCATAACCTAGATTACTCCAAAAGGGTGGAGTATCAGTGGCCCAAGGAAAATAATGAGGATGATAAGATTTTAAAGTCACCTAAGGTACTAAAGAAATAAATTATGTGCACCATGTCCATGTGTAGCTATTATGATATTCTTCTCTGCATAACATACATGAGTTGATGATGAGAAATATGATGTTACTTTTCCTATGCAATGTATATTAATGATGATGATGAGGAATATGATGTAATGATAAAAGAAAAGTTCATTATGAATATGACATGTTAAGATTATGATGCATTATAGACGCATAATTAAAATTGCAAATCTCGGTAAAAGTATTTCTTGAACTTAAAATTTAATCTTCGTATGTCACTATTTTTATAATAACCCAGGAGATTTCGCTGGAGACTTGATAGTGACACCGTAGAAGGAGGATCCTACTCAAAATTCTTAGTAAGATTCTCACTCCCTTCCTTTTATTTCGTCATTGTCTTCAGATTCAGTGGACATTCGTCCTATCGTGACACCCATTACTGGGAATTCCACTTCTGATCAGATAATGTCTGTTCACTTTGAAGGAAGGTGCTTGGTTCGTGTTTTTATTTTGCGTAAGGAAGTCATTTGGCATCACTGTCCCTCGTTATCGTTTTTCTCCTACTTCTCCCTATGGCGATGAAATGGTTTTGAACATGCACATCCACTTGATGAAAGAACGTTGCGTCTTATCCCGCTAATCTCCTGTCCATGGTTTTCCAGGATGTAGTGCACGAATATTCGAAGGATCCTTTAGAGGACCCTCCTACTCAGTGCTTGTATTCGAAGCTCTCCTTCTCTCTCCCACGTGTAAGAGAGGGCGGTGAGGAAGCGGTTGTTCCAGCAAAGCAGCAAGAAAATCGTCATGCGGACCCGGCATGGCCATGCATGTGCCCTTTCTGAGGAAGCTTAACGTGATTGAGGTTTCTTCCCGTTTCCAAGACGGTGGCCCTAGAGAGTTCTAGTCATCTTAAGATGTTATACATTAGGTTTAGATTAGCCTTCCTCACTTTTAAGGTTATCTAGTTTAGGGCATGAATTTCCTTATAAATAGTTTCCTATGGTGTGAAGGTGTAAGATATGATGTATGAACTCAAGACACCTTTGAGTGAGGTTATTGTATATATGTAATGTGCATTATGGATGTTATGTGATGAGCCAATATGATATATTTAGATTCTTAAATGTCTTATTTTACTCCGCTAATGTTTATGTTATGCGGCTCACGATTTCAATTATGTTAAAAAAAAAATGGCTCAAAATTTCACTAAGTATTTTCAAAATATGATGAAAGAACCAAAGCAAAGAGTAAAGTCTAGTCATTAATCCAATTCAACCTAGGTGTATTTGGTTAATTACTAGAATGTTACATTTTCCATTTGGTTTTCTTCTTCCTTTTTCTTTGAACAATTCAGCCATATGGCCTAGGTGGGACTAAGATGATGGCTTGATGAAGAGGACCTTGAAGGTGGGTTGTGAATCCATCACAAGTTAGGCCTCTAAAACTTGAAAGTTCCACTTGATGCAAAACTTTAAAGAATAATATTTTTATGATGTTTTTATGATCTTGAGTTTAGAACTTGAAAGATGTATTTCTCACTTTGTCTTGCTAAGATATATATATTGGATTGAATTTGTATTTCTAAAAAGTCTTGAAGGAGCTCTAGTAAAGAAATCAAATGAACTTGCATCCATGTTTAAGTTTATGCCTTGCATAATCATGTTTACTTTCTATGTCATCACTAAAATTTCAAGAATGAATAAATGGACTTGCATACTCATGTTTAAATTTCCAAGTTTGCATTTCATGTTTATATTTCATGTTGTCACTTAATCTCTAAAGATAATAAAGAAGTTGCATCTCATATTTATTTTATGTTCTCACTTTATTTTATAATGGCTAAAAGAATCAATGCATGATGTTTATTTTATGTCATCACCTAAAGATCCTAAAGCTCAAAGACTTGCCCAAGTATCACAAGCAAAGTTGGAACCATGATAATAAAAACTCTAAAGCTTTCTTGAGATTATTGGAGTCAAAGAATTCATTCTTTAAGAAGTCTTGAGTTTGGAGCTTAATAAGAATTCTCTTCTCCATCTCCTGGTTCTTATGCCGCGCTCAAGTTTCTTAAGATTCTCTTCTCCCTCAACTTGGTTCAGTGCGGACTACAAGCTCAAGTTTCTTGCATCATGTTTATATTTCCAAGTTATCACCTTATAAAGACAAGATTAAAATGGGTTGCATAGCATGTTTATAATTCTAGCCATCACTAAATCTCTAAAGCTCAAGACTTGCTCCTTTTATCTTAAGTGAAAATTCTAATCATGAACATTCTTTCAATGTATAAATCGGCCTCATGATTAAGGAGGCTTAAAGTCTTATAATTTCTTTAAAGTTTAACAAAAAGAATTAGTTACTAAAGAGTTTTGAAGCTTTGCAAAAATTATAGGGAAACTAGTACTTTATGTATACTTGAAATGTGGTTTTATGCAATTATATGAGGTTCATGATTCGCCTACCTATCTGAGTTTAGTACTACTGTATGATGATGGTTTAATATGTTCAAAGTTGTGATGATTATGATTTATTGCTAAGAACGATTCTATGCATGTTAGAAATAAAACTAGCTTCCAGAAAACCGTAAAAGCAAGATTTTTAGAACTCTAGAGAATGAAATTTATGCGTTCTCTCAAAACCTTTAGCAGCCCTAAGAACCAAGTTCTATTATGTTTATATAAGGGAGAATGATTCATAATTGGTTTAGTAATTGATTTTAGCACCATAAGGAAAGCCGGTAATAAGAAAGGGTTAAAAATGCAACTTCTAGCACACCTGAAGCCTTAAATATAACTTGCTGCCTATGTTGTCCTATATAGTTTAATAATGTTCTTAAGGCTTATAATTAATGGTAATGATGATAATGAATCCTTTAGATGCATGATTAATTAGTGTGATAATTGAGGTTACCCGATTTTAAAGTTTCGGATGTTTAAGATAGTTTTCGGTAAGAATTTATAATGATAGTTCTTTGAAATTTGAAATGATTAGTCTATGAAGTGATTTGATGCTTATTAAGTATTTGATATCATTGAATGATTCCGGGGCTTGCATGTTATAGTTGCTGTTGCAAACAATGAGAATGCTTATGCATGAAATAATGAAATATTCTTTGTTATTTAAAAATTTACCCTTGTTGTTGGAAGAAAGTATATTTCTGTAAAAGTGTAATTTGGAAAGGTTCTGGCTAGGAAAGACTTGGTATTTAAGCATGTCCATTTGTGACCCACCTCTCTTCCTGGGAATCTCCTGGATGCATGATTCAGTTGGTATATATATTATTCCAGAATAAGACTATAAACGAGAAAATGTTATAAATGATTATGAATTGAGAATTGTATTATGATATAACATGCAAAGACTTAAAGGTGACTTAAAATATATGAGAAAATGATCCTTTGAACCCGTCAAACTATAGGCGGTGAAAAAGTGATTCTTGCCCCCTAGTTCGTTCTCTCAAAAGGGTAGAGACGAAATTTTACTTATCAAAAGGGATAAGTATGTGGTGACGACTAGCAAGGTATGAGCTCATAACCTAGATTACTCCCAAAAGGGTGGAGTATAGGGTGGCCCAGGAAAATAATGATGATGATGACAAGATTTAAGTCACCTAGGACACTAAAGGAATGAAATATGTGCACCATGTCTTGTGCATAACTATTATGGTATGATGTTCTTCTGCATAGTATTTTATGAGATGATAATGAGAAATATGATGTTCTTCTATGCATGTTATTATGATATGAAGATGAGGAATATGATGTGTTGATGAAAGGAAAAGTTCATTATAAACATGACATGCTAAGTTTATGATGCATTATAAGACGCATGATTAAAACGACGAACCTCGGTAAAGTATATTTTCGAACTTAATAAATCAATCTTAGCATGCTCACTATTTCATAATAACCCGAGGTTCCTGGGGACGATGATGATGACACAATGCATCATGAGGTGAGTACCCTACTGAGATTCTTTTATAAGTTTCTCACTCCTCTATTTTTCTTTCCATCTCGTCTTCAAAAACGAAGGAAGCGTTCGTGAATCACATTGAGGCTTCAGATAGCTGAACTTGATCCTACTAGTTTCACTCGTATATTTCAAATATCTATCCCTATCCTTGGAGTGTTATTACTAGGTGCCATTAATGGATGTCCTTCCATCCATATATTATTTGTTTTGTTAGATTGCCTACACCTAGTCTTATTCTGTTGGTAGGCAAACTATCTATGTGTTATGTAATTATGGATGTTATATGATGGAGCCAATATGATGTGTTTTTCATGCTATATTTGCATTGTTCGCTTTATTTCGATTATTGTTCACGTTATGTGCGGCTCACGTTTTCAATTATGTTTTAAAAAAAAATGGCTCGTAATTTCACTAAGTATTTTCAAAGTATGATGAAAGAACTGAAGCAAAAAGTAAAGTCTAGTTATTAATTAGATACAACCTAGGTGTATTCGGTTAATTATTAGGGTGTTACATATATGATGTTATTGTTTATGTTGTTCTTTTACATGTTCCGCTCTACGCTAATAATCGCTTATGTTATGCGGCTCATGTTTCAATTATGTTTCAAAAAAAAATTTGGCTTCATCTTTCATTAAGTATTTTTAAGTATGATTAAAGACTGAAAATAGAGTAATATCTAATAATCAACTGGAATATGTAACACCCTAATATTTAACCCAAACACGCCTAGGACGCGTTAAGTTAATTATTAGTTATTACTTCCTTTTGAACTTATTTGTGAAATTACTTAGTGGAAAATACGAGTAAATTTTTTTTTTTTTTGAAAAAGGATTTCTATGCGTAAAACAAAATGCGAGCCTTTGCGTATAATGTAAATGAAACGTAAAGCGGAAGAGCAACTAAATCATGCAAGGTAAGGCAATTGAATCATACAAAACAAAAGCAACAAGGAACACCTTAATCATAAACACATCCATCATAATATTAACCATAATAGTTTAGTACATGACTGAAAAGATAATATGAAGTCATACCCATACTCATGGGAGAGCTCCAGTACAGAATCATAAAATACACGAAAACATAAATAACGGATAAAGATAAGTCCCAAAAGATACATCCCTAAAAAAGGTACCTCCCTCGAACTATGGATGATGCTCACATCGTCCCTCGATGGCACATACCCAATGACTTGGAAGCTCCTCGCTGCATGGGGATGGAAGGGTGGGCGAACATGACCTCCATAACGTGGGCGCATCTTCGGGCGTCGTGCTAGCCTCTCTCATGACCGTCTCCTCGCTACCCTCCAAATATCCAGGGAAAGGTGGACAGAACCACTTGAGAAAGGATGAGAAGGGGGATTGTCAACGGATCGACTCCGAATGCTCGGGCAAGACTAGGATAGGCGTCCTGAGGATGATGGTCGGGCACGATGGTTCTCTCGTTGTGAGTTGCGTCCTCTGAATATCAAATCGTCACCATAGAAGAAGTCAGGGTGAAGGGAAATTGGAAGCTGGGAAATGCAAATGAACGACCCATGTATGCAAAAATGCATACAGCACAATGACCTTTGAAGTGGTAGGCTGATGATCAAGGATAATGCAACTCCTACACGGGCGCATCAACAAAAATCACGAACGACGCCATTCAGTTTTGAGACATAACGGAAAGAAAACAGAGAGGGTGAGAATCTTGCTAAAGAATTCATAGAATCCTCTATCCTAGTGTCATCGTTTACTCCCAGGAACCTTGGGTTTATTATAAAAAGGTAAAACATGCATAGGTTCATTATGAGGTTTTCAGAAGATAATTATCCAAGGTCCATGTCTTTTATAATGAATCTTAATGCATGTATGCAGCATATAGAACATGAATGAATGGCAATACATTAGGCAAACCAAACAATAATCACTCATCATATAAGTGGCATGTAACTTCTCTTGACATCGTTCCTTCTTAAACTTGTGACACTAAGCATCATAATAGTAACCGCACCCCTAAAACTAGGCTATGAGCTCATACCTTAACTAGTCGTCACTAGTTCTTACTTATCCTCTTGATAAGCAAATCATCATCATAATCATAATCATAATCATCATAATAATCCCGACTCCTAGAGTACGGGTAGGGGCCTAAGGATCACCCATCATGGGACTTTTTCCTCCTTCGAAACGCATCGACTGGTTAAGCCAGTGACTTTGTCCGCTTTGGCAAGCTAATGTCAATGCCCTCACAGTTTTGCCTTCTCCTCAGCAAGGAAGAAGTACGTCTCGGTGTGTCACATTAAACATCTTATTTTCAAAACTTTCTTAAGTCTCTCAAATTTGACGGAAATTAAAAGGCATAACGACTACACCCCAAATTTCCTCAAATTAAGCCATGCCACATAACTCACATAATGCATGTTGTCCTATAAATTCCTCGATCCAATAAACCTTCCATCATAAAAAACATACTTTCTTGATTCATTTGTGTCACATAGTCTCATGCATTATGCCCACAATATACCAAGAACATCATCACAACACACCATGAATCATCATGTTATCATACTCACCAACACGTTCATACATAACACAAGCATATATGCACGGTCTCCTCTCACATTACACTTCCTCTCATATCGTCTTATGCTTTGGCCCTTACTGGGTCTTAAACTTATGTTCTAATCATTCTAATACCCATATTACATCCTTATTACACCCAAGGGATCATCACTTATAATTCTCACGAAGATTTAGGCTTACTAAAAATTCCAAACGTATTATGTAATTTGGGCAGAAAATTTACCTCATGATTACGAGGTTCTAGAATTTCCGTTTAAACCTTTTTTAAGTCCATCTTCGCCTAAGGCTCCATAATCAATTCCTAAACCTATTATGAGGATTCCTAGGCATGTTTACTAAGTTATAAGTCATTTTTCCTCAATCTAACTATGCTGGAACGAATTGCATATTACATGTCTAAGTGTGCTAGAATTCCCCTTTTAAGTCCTTGTCATCACCTTAAGCTTTGTAATTAATACCTAATCTTTATGAAGGGTTTTTATACATGTTTTACTGATTATGAACCATTTATCCTTGAATTAATCATGCTGGAATAGGTTTGCATTTTTCCATAGTTAGGTGTTCTAGAATTCTAATTTGAACCCTTTTTAGTTACTTAATCCTTTCTAACTTCTCTAAAACGTTCCTTACTTCACTCAAACATAATTTTACACATTTTAACACCATAAAACAGATTTATACAGTGGCCAAATATAAAGTTCAGAACCGAAATGTAAAGCCCATAAAATCACATAATCTCATGAATTAAAATGCATACAAGTTGCTAGTTTCTCTTGGAATCATTTTAAGAACTCAAAACTCTTTTAGAAACCAATTAATCTCATTAAAATCATTGGAATCCAAGTAAGGTCAATAGCTAAATTAATTTAATCATAAGGAGGATTTAAAACTTAAAACTATGTTCATAAGGTTCCTTAAAACCACCTAAGCTTAGAAAAATTCCAAGACATAGACTATGGACTTTGTGTCTTGATGAACTCACACAAAGTCCATCATCATCATCACAAGGCCGAAATGGCACCTTTGAAATCTCCATTTTCTAAAACTTTATGTGTGATACTTGGGCAAGTCTTTGAGCTCTAGGATTATTTAAGTGATGGCATAAACTTAAACATGATATGCACTCATTTTATTCCTCATTAGAAAGTAAAGTGAGAGCATAAAATAAATATGAGATGCAACCTCATTATTATCTTTAAAATTAAGTGATGACTTGAAATATAAACATGAAATGCAAGCTTGAAATTTAAACATGATAATGCAAGTCCATTTAATTATTCTTGAGAGTTTAGTGATGACATCAAAATAAACATGCTATGCAAGGCATAAACATAAACATGTGTGCAACTCATTTTATCTTAACTAGAGCTCTTACAAGACTTTAAAGGAACATCATAACCTTAACCCAATATGCATCTTAACAACATAAAGTGAGCTTTAGAGTTCTTAGCACCTAGACTTCAAAGAAGTCTTTGGTTTTGAACTTCATCATCAAGCTCAAGAAAATAGACACAAAGCTCAACACTTTGTCTAAACAAAATACAAGAACTAAGTCATATTCTTTATTTTATTGCTCATGGCTTCAATCTAGAGTAAAACTCTTAGAATGGCCGACCAACTTTAAGGTTGGCAAGGGTAAGCTTAGAGCTCTTTGAAAACATGTGATTAATTTTCTTTAACAAAACTTTTGTGATCTACTTAACATTTTTAGCAAACTTTGTTCAAACCAAGGCAAAGGAAACCGAAATCTTTCAAAGGAAAAGGTAAAGGAAATTGAACCATTTAAGAAGGAAAGGAAAAAGAAACAAAAATGAGATCAAGAAAAAGACAACACAAGCATGTATGGTCCAAGACCAAGTTGTTTCAAGCTTTAGAGGTTTCTCACATGACATCAACAAGTCATTATCTTGAAACCTCATCATCAAGCTAAAGTTCTTTTGAGAAAAGGCTCCAAGGCCGAAAAGATTAAGAGGAGAAAAAGAGTTTGAAACCAAGAGAAAACTAGAACTTTTCTTGAAGAAAACAAGCAAAAACTTTAAAACAAAACCCCTACCTAAGGAAGTCTTTGAAGAAATGAAAGAAAGCTTGAGTTCTTGAAGAGTTGAGAAGACAAAATCTCCTCTTGGATGTGGGTATGTGTTCGGCCAGAGGGGAAGTCAAGGGAGGTGATTTTTCCTTGAGTTTCTAAGCTTGGAAATGGAAAGTTTAAGTGTTTGAGGGATGGTTTAAGGTGAGGGAGTGGTGGTTTATGGTTGTTTGTGGTGGTGGCAAGGTTCTTTGAGAGGAAGAAGAAGATGAAAAAGATGAAGGGAAATTTGAGAGAAATGCAAGAAAGTGCAAAACAACTAAACTTAGCAAATGATCTAAAGTGTATCAAGGTTCTTCAAGGCTTGGTATTTATAGAAAATTTTGCACAATGGAGGCTGATTGGGGGAGGATGGTGACGGCCTTGCTTGGTCATTTGAGAAGGAAAATATCTTTTACAAGGTATGGCTTTGAGTATGGGTTCAAGCATGGTGAGTATGGGCATAAGTATGGGCAAGGCATGGTCTTTGGAGTGAAGAAAAATTCAACATGTGACACTCCTTGGAGGCCATGCATTCGGCCAAGTTTCAGGCAAGGGGAGGAAAAATTGTTCATGTAATTGTGGTTTAATGATATGTTTAGGTGTTTCTTTGATTAAGGTTTTGGTTAGGAGTTGTAAGAAAGTGTTTAGGTGAGGTAATTTGTAACACCCTAATAATTAACCCAATACACCTAGGCGTAATTAATTACTAGACTTTACTCTTTGCTTCAGTTCCTTAATCATGCTTTGAAAATACTTAGTGAAATTACGAGCCATTTTTTTAAACATAATTGAAAACGTGAGCCGCGCTTAACGTGAAAGATTTAGCAAAATTTAAAAGACACATAGGAATTTACAAACATCACATCATAATATATTGGCTCCATCATAAGCATCCATAATTACATATCATATAGATATTTTGCCTACCAACGGAATAAGACTAAGTGTAGGCAATCTAATAAAACATAAATAATATATGGATGGAAGGACATCCATTAATGGCACCTAGTAATAACACTCCAGGGATAGGGATAGATATCTGAAATATACGAGTGAAACTCAGGATTCAAGTTCAGCTCCCTGCAGCCTCAATGTGATTCACGAACGCTTCCTTCTATTTCTGAAGACGAGATGGAAAGAAAAATAGAGGGAGTGAGAAACTTATAAAAAGAATCTCAGTAGGGTACTCACCTCATGATGCATTGTGTCATCATCATCGTCCCCAGGAACCTCGGGTTATTATGAAATAGTGAGCATGCTAAGATTGATTTATTAAGTTCGAAAATATACTTTACCGAGGTTCGTCGATTTTAATCATGCGTCTTATAATGCATCATAAACTTAGCATGTCATGTTTATAATGAACTTTTCCTTTCATATATAATAACATAGTTATGCATAAAATCACATCATATTCCTCATCATCATTTCATAATACTATGCATAGCAGAATATCATATTTCTCATCATCATCTCATAAATACTATGCATAGCAGAACATCATATTCACATAATGCATTTACTTAGTTTCTTAGGTGACTTAAAGTTACTTTCATCATCATTTTCCTGGGCCACCCTATACTCCACCCTTTTGGGAGTAATCTAGGTTATGAGCTCATACCTTGCTAGTCGTCACCAGCACATACTTATCCCTTTGAGAACGGACTAGGGGGCAAGAATCACCTTTCACCGCCTATAGTTTGACGGGTCCAAAGGATCATTTTCTCATATATTTTGAGTCACCTTTAAGTCTTTGCATGTTATATCATAATACAATTCTTCATTCATAATCATCATAACATTTTCTCATTTATAGTCTTATGCCGAAATAATATATACCAACTGTAATCATGCATCTAGGAGATTCCAGGAAAGAGAGGTGGGTCACAATGGACACGCTTAAATACCAAATCTTTCTTTAGCAGAATCTTCCAAATTGCACTCTTAAGTAATACACTTTCTTAGGTAACAGAATATGTCTTTATTTCATGCATAAGTTTTCATTGTTTGCAACAACAACTATAACATACAAACCAGGAATCAATCAATGACACCAAATTCTTAATAAGCATCAAATCACATTTTAAGTACACATAAATTACTAGCTTCCCATAAAATTCTTACAAAGTTTTAAAACTCTTTTAGAACTAATTCCTTTTGTTAAACTTGAAAGAAGTCATAGGACTTTAGGCCTAAATTAACCATGGGACCGATTTATAACTTGAAAGAATGTTCATAATTAAATCTTTCACTTAAGATAAAAGGAGCAAGTCTTGAGCTTTAGAGATTTAGGTGACATCTTTGAATTATTACCATGCTATGCAACCTTATTTTAATCTTATCTTTATAAGGTGATAGCTTGGAATTATAAACATGATATGCAATTCCATTTCTTTATCTTTAAGATTTAAGGTGATAACTTGAAAATTAAACATGATGCAAGAACTTGTAATATAAACATGATGCAAGAAACTGAAGGCGTAATCCGCAGGACAAGTAGAGGAGAAGATCTTAAGCAAGAGCGGCGGTAGTCCGCACAGGACGGTGAGGGGGATGAGAATTACATTTTTTTTTAAGCTCCAATTCTCAAGACTTCTTAAAGAATAAATTCTTTAACTCCAATTATCTCATTTCTTCGCTTATGATTCATAAGCAAGTCTTTGAGCTCTAGGATTTTTAGGTGATGACATAAAATAAACATGCCATGCATTGACTCTTTAGCCATTATAAAATAAAGTGAGAGCATAAAATAAACATGAGATGCAACTTCTTTATTATCTTTAGAGATTAAGTGACAACTTGAAATTTAAACATGAAATGCAAGCTTGAAATTTAAACATGAGATATGCAAGTTCATTTATTTATTCTTGAGAATTTAGTTATGACATAAAATAAATATGGCTGTGCAAGGCATAAACTTAAACATGGATGCAAGTTCACTTGATCTCTTTACTAGAGCTCCTTCAAGACTTTAAGAGAATTATGTTTTCAACCCAATATATGTATCTTAGCAAGACAAAGTAAAAATACATATTTCATATTCAAACCTCAAGATAAAAACATTATTCTTTAAAGTTTTGCATTAAATGGAATGTTCAAGCTTTAGAGGCCTAACTTGTGATGGATTTACAACCCATATTCAAGGTCCTCATCATCAAGCCATCATTTCATTCCTTCCTAGGCCATTTGGCCAAAACCATGAAAGGAAAATAAGGAAAGAAAAACTGAAATTTTAGAAGCTTTGGAAACTAGTGAAACCTTCAAGTTTTAGAGATCTAACTTGTGAAAGCTTTGCAACCAACACTCAAGAATCTCATCATCAAACCATGGTCTCATCATAAGCTAGGCCATATGGCCAAAATACTTTAAAAAGAAAGGAAGAAGAAACTGAAAATGAAAACTTAAAAGAAAGCTCATGAAAACATCATTTTTGAGCTAGAACATAACTTGTCTTAGCATAAAATGAACTTAGAAACACCTCCCTACCTAATTTGATTTGAAAGAAAGGAAGAGAACTTGGTTTCCTTGAGTGAAATGAAGCAAAATATCCTTGAAAAGCTGAAGGGAGAATTCAACCAAGAGAAAGAAAGAAAGAAAGCTTTTGGTGCTCCTAAGACTAGAATTTGTGTAAGTTATGAACTAAGCATCTAAACTATCTTCAAGCATGCCTATTTATAGAGATTTTGCAGCTCATAAATGGACAAAGGAAGGAAAGAAATCTGACCAAAAATTAGAGAAAAAAAATAAGGAAGAAAAATCATTTTGTTTGGTGGCTTAAAACATGGAATCATGTTTCCATGTTTTCATGATTCTTTGTTTTCATTCTTTGGATTTTTGTGTAATAATTTTCTGACTTATTACTCAATAATTTCATGCATTACAGCCTTGTGGAAGAGGATTTTGTGTGTTCCATGTATTTTTTAGGTGTAGGCAAGGTATTCATGCAATTTAGAGAATTTATGGTTAAGGGTTTAAGTGAATTACTAAGCAATTTGGGTGTTTTAAGCAATTTTAGGTTCTAATCAATCTAAATAAATAATTTTGACTCTAGATTAGTAATTAGAATTTAATAAGCTTTAATTTGAGCCTAATATTGCTTAGGTTTCGTTAGACAATCAAAAATCTCAAAATTTGTAAAACACAAAGAGGGGGCAAAACGGTCATTTTACTTAAAAATTGCCCGAGACCACCCGAGCTTAACCAATGGTTAATCATGGCTTAAAAACACCTTTTAACACATTTTAGTGAGGTTCGGCTAAGTGGCACGAATTGGAGTTAAAAGCGGTAAGGGCGTTTTGGTCATTTCGCGTAAACTCAAAATTAGGATTCTTCTCCTCTATTAACACACATAACACAAACAATCCCTTATTAACATCAAAACATCCCCTTGAGGATGGGTGGGGCCCACGATCCTCATTTTCTGAAAATAACCTCAGGGGCATTTTGGTCATTTTACACGTACAGAAAATTGGGGTTTGCAATACTTGCAAATTGCTCCTAACTTCTCTTCTAACGTTATATTCCTTTATTAAGGATTGTTTGGTCTCAAATTTTATATAATATTTACCTACGGTAATTCGGTAATTCCTAATGATAGTAAAAATTACAGTAAAAATTGGGGCGTTACATAATTGGCTAATTAAGGTTGTCAAGACTTGATTAGGAGGGTAATCTTGCTAGATTAACAATTTAAAATCATTCTTTGGTCAAATGAGGTATGGCACAATTCCTTAATTTAAGGAATAAAGAGGAAAATACTATTCAAGATATGACTAGGAAATATTGAATTAAAGAATGCAATTAGAGTTTAACTAAGCAATCTTAGGTCCTAATTAACCTTAATAAATTATTTTGACTCTAGATTAATTATCGAAATAAATTAATCTTCAATTAGAGCCTAATATTGCTTAAGTTTGCTTAATTGCATCATTAGGCTCACTTACACTTGCTAGGGGCAAAATGGTAATTTACACTAAAATGGGGACCAACAGGGCAAGTAAACATCAAATATCATTCAAAAACATCATTCTAAACTTTTGGAAATTTGGCTAAACGGCACCTCCCATGTAGAACACAGGGGTATTTGGTCATTTTGAGGAAAGTAAAAAAGATTTTCACCTTGGATATCAATTGTAACAATACAATCCCTTCAAACATTGTGTTGACCTATTAAAGGATATCGGTCAACTGTCCTTTAAATTCTGTAAAATGACCTCAAGCATTTTGGTCATTTGCACTCAATACAAAAATTGGGGTTAGGCCTCTTGAGTATTACTCTAAATCACATCTCAACTTTAATGTAACATCCTAATAATTAACTCAAAATGCCTAGGACATATTGTCACGCCCTGATTTTCTATAAATACCAAGCCTTGAAGAACCTTGATATACTTTAGATCATTTGCTAAGTTTAGTTGCTTGCACTTTCTTGCATTTCTCTCAAATTTCCCTTCATCTTGTTCATCTTCTTCTTCCTCTCAAAGAACCTTGCCACTACCACAAACAACCATAAACCACCACTACCTCACCTTAAACCATTCTCAAACACTTAAACTTTCCATTTCCAAGCTTAGAAACTCAAGGAAAAATCACCTCCCTTGACTTCCTCTTGGCCAAACACATACCCACATCCAAGAGGAGATTTTGTCTTCTCAACTCTTCAAGAACTCAAGCTTTCTTTCATTTCTTCAAAGACTTCCTTAGATAGGGGTTTTGTTTTAAAGTTTTTGCTTGTTTTCTTCAAGAAAAGTTCTAGTTTTCTCTTGGTTTCAAACTCCTTCTCCTCTTAATCTTTTCGAACTTGGAGCCTTGTTGCTCAAAGAACTTTAGCTTGATGATGAGGTTTCAAGATAAAGACTTGTTGATGTCTTGTGAGAAATCTCTAAAGCTTGAAATAACTTGGTCTTGGACCATACATGCTTGTGTTGTCTTTCTTCTCTTGATCTCATTTTCGGTTTCTTTTCCTTTCCTTCTTAAATGGTTCCCTTTACCTTTTCCTTTGAAAGATTTCATTTCCTTTGCCTTGGTTTGAACAAAGTTTGCTAAAAATATTGAGTAGATCACAAAAGTTTTGTTAAAGAAAATTAATCACATGTTTTCAAAGAGCTCTAAGCTTACCCTTGCCAACCTTAAAGTTGGTCATTCTAAGAGTTTTACTCTAGATTGAAGCCTGAGCAATAAAATAAAGAATATGACTTAGTTCTTGTATTTTGTTTAGACAAAGTGTTGAGCTTTGTGTCTATTTTCTTGAGCTTGATGATGAAGTTCAAAACCAAAGACTTCTTTGAGGTCTAGGTGCTAAGAACTCTAAAGCTCACTTTATGTTGTTACGATACATATTGGGTTAAGGTTATGATGTTCCTTTAAAGTCTTGTAAGAGCTCTAGTTAAGATAAAATGAGTTGCACACATGTTTACCTTTATGCCTTGCATAGCATGTTTATTTTAATGTCATCACTAAACTCTCAAGAGTAATTAAATGGACTTGCATTATCATATTTAAATTTCAAGCTTGCATTTCATGTTTATATTTGAAGCCATCACTTAATTTTCAAGATAATAATGAGGTTGCATCTCATATTTATTTTATGCTCTCACTTTACTTTCTAATGAGGAATAAAATGAGTGCATATCATGTTTAAGTTTATGCCATCACTTAAATAATCCTAGAGCTCAAAGACTTGCCCAAGTATCACACATAAAGTTTTAGAAAATGGAGATGTTCAAGGGTTCCATTTCAGCCTTGAGATGATGATGATGAACTTTGTGTGAGTTCATCAAGACACAAGGGTCCATAGCCTATGTCTTGGAATTTTTCTAAGCCTAGGTGGTTTTAAGGAACCTTGTGAACATAGTTTTAAGTTTTAAATCCTCCTTATGATTAAATTGATTTAGCTACTGACCTTACTTGGATTCCAATGATTTTAATGAGATTAATTGGTTTCTAAAAGAGTTTTGAGTTCTTAAAATGATTCCAAGAGAAACTAGCAACTTGTATGCATTTTAATTCATGAGATTATGTGATTTTATGGGCTTTACATTTCGGTTCTGTAACTCCATGTTTGGCCACTGCACTAAATCTGTTTTATGGTGTGGAAATGTGTAAAATTATGTTTGAGTGAAGTAAGGTACGTTTTAGAGAAGTTAGAAAGGATTAAGTAACTAAAAAGGGTTCAAATTTAGGATTCTAGAACACCTAACTATGGAAAAATGCAAACCTGTTCCAGCATGATTAATTCAAGGATAAATGGTTCATAATCAGTAAAACATGTATAAAAACCCTTCATAAAAGATTAGGTATTAATTACAAAGCTTTAGGTGATGATAAGGACTTAAAAGGGAATTCTAGCACACTTAGACATGGTAATATGCAATTCTATTCCAGCTAGTTAGATTGAGGAAAATGACTTATAACTTAGTAAGCATGCCTAGGAACCCCTCATAATTGGTTTAGGAATTGATTATGGAGCCTTAGGCGAAGACGGATCTTAAAAAGGGTTTAAAACGGAAATTCTAGAACCCGTAATCATGAGGTAAATTTTCTGCCCAAAACATAATCCTGTTTGGAATTTTTAGTAAGCCCAAGTCTTAGTGAGAATTATAAGTGATGATCCCTTGGGTGTAATAAGGATGTAATATGGGTATTAGAATGATTAGAACATAAGTTTAAGACCTGTAAGGGCCAAAGCATAAGACGATATGAGATAGGAAGTGTGATGTGAGAAGGAGACCGTGCATATATGCTTGTGTTATTTATGAACGTGTTAATGAGTATGAGAACATGAGGATTCATGGTGTGTTGTGATGATGTTCTTGGTATATTGTGGGCATAATGCATAAGACTATGTGACACAAATGAATCAAAGAAAGTATGTTTTTACGATGGAAGGTTTATTGGATCGAGGAATTTATAAACAACATGCAATATGTGAGTTATGTGGCATGACTCAAATTTGAGGAAATTCGGTATATGGCTATGCTGAAATTTCAATAAAGAAGATTAGAGTTTTGAAAAATAAGATGTTTAATGTGACACCCGAGACGTATTCTCCTGCTGAGGAGGAAGGCAAAAAGTAGTGCATTGACATCAGCCTGCCAAATGGACAAAGTCGGTGTCTAACCAATCGATGCGTTTCGAAGAAGGAAAAAGTCCCATGATGGGTGATCCTTAGGCCCCTACCCGTACTCTAGGAGTCGGGATTATATAATGACTATGATTATGATTATGATGATGATTCGCTTATGAGGATAAGTAAGAACTAGTGACGACTAGTTAAGGTATGAGCTCATAGCCTAGTTTTAGGGTACGGTTACTATTATGATGCTTAGTGTCACAAGTTTAAGAATAAGGAACGATGTTCAAGAGAAGTTACATGCCACTTATATGATGAGTGATTATTGTTTGGTTTGCCTAATGTATTGCCATGCATTCATGTTATGATATGCTACATACATGCATTAAGATTCATTATAAAAGACACGGACCTTGGATAATTATCTCTACTAAAACCTCATAATGAACCTATGCATGTTTTACCTTTTTATAATAAACCCAAGGTTCCTGGGACGTAAACAATGACACTAGGATAGATGATTTCCCTCCTGAGATTCTTTAGCAAGATTCTCACCCTCTCCTTTTCTCTTTCGTTACGTCACACCTGCGATGGCGTCGTTCGTGATTTTTGTTGATGTGCACATGTGAAACTGCACTACGATAGGATCATCGTCCTACCACTTCGAGGGTCGTTGTGCTATATGCATTTTTGCATACATGGGTCATCCATTTGCATTCCTAGTTTCCAGTTTCTACTTCACCTCGACTTCTCCTATGGTGATGATTTGATATTCAGAGGACGCGACCCCGATGACGGAGAATCACATCATGCCAGACCATCATCCTCGCGGTGCGGCTATAGAACGTCCTCGCCTGAGGCATTCGGAGACCGATCGTGGGAGGATCCCCCTCTCATCCTTTCTTGGAGAGGTCTGCCCCTACCCATGGATATTGGGAGGGGCGAGGAGACGGTCATGAGCGGAGGCTAGCACGACGCCCATGATGCGCCACATCGTGGAGGTCATGTTTGCCCACCCTTCTGTCTTCATGTACCCGATAAGCTTGCCCAATTCATTGGGTATGTGCCATCAAGGGACGAGGAGGAGCATCATCCATAGTTCGAGGAGGCAGTCTTAGTTTGGGGATGTATCTTTTGGGACTTCTCCTGTTCCGCTTTATATGTTTCGTGTATTTTATGATTCTATCCTGCAATCTCTCCATGGTATGGGTATGACTTCATATTATCTTTTCAGTTATGTACTAAACTATTATGATTAATATTATGATGGATGTTTTTATGATTAAGGTGTTCATTGTTGCTTTTGTTTTGTATGATTCAATTGCCTTACCTTGCTTGATTTAGTTGCTCTTCCGCTTTACGTTTCATTTACGTTATACACAAAGGCTCGCATTTTGTTTTACGCATAGAAATCCCTTTCAAAAAAAAATTTACCGTATTTTCGCTAAGTAATTTAACAAATGAGTTCAAAAGGAAGTAATAACTAATAATTAATCTTAACGTGTCCTGGCGTGTTGGGTTAAATATTAGAGTGTTACACCTAGAGCACTAAAATAAAGAAATGGACTTGCATTCATATTTATATTTCCTTGCCTAGCATATTTACTTCCAAGTTATCACTTAATAATTAATCTTAAAGCCTACCTATTTTAACCTTAAAGTTGAGATGTGATTTAAGTAAATACTCTAAGAGGCCTAGAGCACTAAAATAAAGAATTGAACTTGCATTCATGGTTATGTTTTCTTGTCTAGCATATTTCTTATAACTCTTAACTTAGAAGTTGTTTTTAATATCAGCTTAGTTACTAGAAATGCCTTAATGTATGCTTATGGAACTTGTTACTTTCAGTTTTGTCTTTAATTTTCCAGCACCTTTAATTCTGTTTTAGATGCTTTAAATGTGTTAAATACCTTGTTACTTGATGTGATAATTGTTCTTGGCACTTTGGGCAAACCTAGTAGCTAAAAAGAATTGAAAATGAGATTTCTAGAACTCCTAAGAACAAGAATTATGCATTCTAAAGCACCTCATATGTTTGTAAAATCAAGTTATATCATGTTTACTTAAGTAAGAATGACCTATAAATGGTTTAGGAATTAATTTTAGCATCATAGGAAAAGCCGGTAATGAGAAAGAATGTAAAATACAACTTCTAGCATATCGTAAATCATTAAATTCTTTTTATTACCTATGCTGTCCAACTTTGATTCATGATGTTCTTGAGCTAAATAATTAGCGGTAATGATGATAATAAATCCCTTAGATGCATGAAAAAATAATTTGACAAATTAGAGTTACCAAATTTAGGAGTTTGGCCATTTAGGGGAATAATTATGTGTTAATGATTTTAATGATGAATTCATGTGATATTTGATGCTATGTGAGTACTTGATCTCTAATCTTAGAATCCATCATCTTGCATGTTATTGTTTCTTTGGAAACATGGGAATTGCTTGTGTTCGAAATATATGAAGAACTCGATATTTATACATTATGTATTGCATCTTGATATAACATGCTAAGACTTAAAGTGACTTAGAAATATAAGAAAATGATCCTTTGGACTCATCAAACTATAGGTGATGAAAAGGTGATTCTTGCCCCTAACCCATACTTTTATCGAGACTTTAACTTATGTATGCCATAATGTTGAGTATTGCACAAGATATTGATATGCATATCATAATGAAGTATGATGCATTTATTCAAAATGCATGACTAAAATGAATGGGCCTAGGTAATTGATATTTTAAAACTTAATAAATGAATCTTTGCATGCTCACTATTTCATAATAAACCAAATTCCCTGAAGATGTTGATGATGTCACTTCAATAGGAAATACCCTAGAATTTTAGTAAGATTCTACACATCTTTCTTCCTTTCCACCATGTCTTAGAATTCTGATAGTGAAGTTTCCTCTTCATTGATACCCCACTTGGGAGGTTTATTTTGACCCAAGCATCGGTATACCATTTGAAAGATTCTAGGTAGAATCTTCATGTTCATGGGACGTGTAACATCCTAGTTTTCTTAGATATTAATTGAGGAAAACTTAATAGGAATATTAGAATTCTGGCAGGAAAGTTGATGAGAATGACTACATGAGGGAGAACAAAAAAAATTATGAATAGTACTTGCCGATAAGCCCGGGCAGCCAAAGCTTGGGATTCAAGACAGGAGGTGCCGAAGTTAAGAAAATATGAGAATAAGATTAGGAATGTGTGGGAACGATAATTTTATACCTAGAATTAAATTTCGGGTAATATCGGTAGATGGGTACGATGTTTACCGTTGGTAAGATTTCGGTGTGGTTTTTACACAGAAAGACATTTCCATCACTACAACTAAATAATATCCCCCAAATTAAGACAAGTGGAAGGCTAGGATTTAATCTTGGAATCCAAGATCAAATCCTAGCCATCCATATAGCCTAGTCACCAAATCCATCATGATTTCTTTACAAATATCTTGTCTTGTATTTAATACAAGCCTAGTCACCCACCTTCCTCCTAAAAGCCATCCTCATATTCGGCCATTTGGAGAAATCAGAGCTTGGAAGTCCTCCATAGCCAAGAGCTTCACCTTGTGTTCATCTCACAAAAACCCTAGCTTAGAATCATCAAAACCCAAATCTTCCTTCACAAAAATTGATCTACACGTCCACCTCTACAATTATAACCGATTGAAATTTCAAGAACCCCATCCTTCTTGCACATCCATCAGTGATCAGAGGAGGGTTTGAAGTTGTGTGGGGAGTTTTGGTGGTGAAGAAATCCCACCTTGAAGCAAGCTAGAGATAGAGACTTGAACCTTCAAGAGTAGGGTTTTCTGCTGCCTTTCTTGTGGAATTTTTCAATTCTGTTTTGGCTTGCCCTAATTCCGAAAATTTTGATGATACTGATGGTTAACATATTGATATTGATGTATGAATTTTTGTGTTGTGTTTGGATGGTTTTAAAATGGGTTTTCTCTCAAGTGAAATTGGAACTAGGTTGCTGGACTGATTTCTGTTCTATAATCAGAATTTTTCACGAATTTTCTGGAAATTTTGTGGGTGGTTTCATGAACCATGAAAATTATATGTTGTATTTAACCTCTTATACTAAACACACAAACTTTCTTAGGGGTTAATTCTAAGGTTTGATGCCTCAAAAAAATTAGGAACCGAGTTGTAACTGCCTGTCTAAATTGTTGAGACTGAAGTAACAAACTTACCCAAATTTTTAATCACAGCAATTGATTGAGATAGCTCCTGAAATTTTTACACAAGACTAATAACATGTTGAAATACCTCTGTGAATTTTCTTGTACCTTGATTCCATCAAATTCTAGGGTTAAATATCTGAGAACACAAGTCTGGACCATGAATTTGTGACTTCTGACCACCAGATTTGCCTATTTTATTGAAGTAGTTATATAACTCTGATTGCCCTGAAATTTTTACAGGTTGTTTTAGACACATTTAAGTGTCATGTGAAATTTTCCTTAAGGGTGGAATGGTTGTTTGGTATGGTAACAAATTGTTGTGCCTAGAACTTCAATTCTGCCAAGATAATGAGGTGTGAAATGGCTGAAATTCTATGATAGTATGTGCATATCTCCTGTGTATGTTTGAGACATATGGGGAAAACAAACAAGGCTTAGAAAGAATTGAGAGGGAAGGAAAAAGAAGGACTTCCCTAGAAAAGTTGTGAGTCGATAGACGTGTCGGCTAGGCATAGACCTATGAGTGATCAGGAAATGAAAAAAATGAAGTTAAATGATCTCAAATAGGAATAAGCTCATGTCCTAGCGTCTATGGTCCTCTGTGAAATTGTGAATTGTAAATGTATCTCTCTGTGAATAAGCCTTCCCTATGTTGAGAAAATTGAGAAAGACATGAGAAATGGAGTTTTAATTATGCATATTATTACTCGATTGATTATTGTGATACTATCCTTAGTTCCCGGCCTACGGGTTTTAAGATTTCTGTAGGTGTTTATATGAATATTGTATATGCATGAATTGCTTATCCCTCCTGTATATTGTATATGGGGGAAACTACCTCCTGAGAATTTTATATTATTCTCACCCTAAGTTGTATGTATTATATTGTTCAGATTTTTAAGATGCGTCCTAGTGTTTTTCTGTGATTCGCCACAATGGGTGTGGCAATATGATCCGGCATTGGACTGCATGTACGCCGTTGGTTATTCCCAGGTTCAGGATCTACATGTTCTTTGATCGCTCCTTCAGATACTCGGTCTTTGCCGGACTTCAACCCCGCTTTCCCTATGACGGCGTGCCCTTTCACATGGCCCATCACTGGAGTGTTTGAGATTCCCCTCGCTCCACTTGTGTATGGCCGGCGGGCGCACCCGTTTCGTCATCCTCCTCATTGACTCAGATCCCTCTAAGCCCAGGTGCCCCTGGAGGAGAGGTCATTGCTCAAATGGCCAATGGCTTCCTGCATGAGGAGTAGAGACCTCTAAGACGGATGCATTGTACATAGACATATGATAGTGTTAGGACCTTACCTACCTACAACTGATGTATTTTTGGTTTTCTTTTGCTCTGTTGTATATGTGCATATGCTGTTTGTCAGGGTGTTTGAGTAGGTTAGGTATTAGGTAGGGGGATTAGCCTCGTTTGCATCAGTCCTATACTTCGGGGTCATTTTGTTGGTCTTGCCTTATGATGTATATATATAGTGATACGACATATGCCCTATATGTAAATCTCGTTATGATAGTATATGTATTGCGAAATTTCGTGTCATTGATTATTTCAACTAGTATAGATCCAGAACTTGCAAGTAATCTCTACTAATTACTATGTCCATACTCGAGTAAATGTGGTAATTTGGAGGGTGTTAGGACGACCATTTGCACACCTTGTTCCTAGCTATCATTTTCTCGAACATCTCAATCCAGTGACGACATGGTTTTTGAGCATGCGCGTACACACAACGAGAGGATCTTCGAATGCACACCACCGCGTCTCCGTCCATGATTTCCAGATTATGTTCCTCGCTCGAGGCATTAAGGCTGACCCATGAAGGACACACCTACCATATATACTCCAAGAGCTCTGCCCTCTCCCAGCTAATGAAGGAAGGTAATAAAGAGGACGGTCATGCTGAGGTTGGCACGAAGGCCATCTATACGCCCAGGCGTGGAGCCCATGTTCCGCTGTCGTATGCGCCCTAGGTCGAGATTCGCTCATAGATCGGTTTATTCGCACTTCAGGGCAACGCCATGAGATCTCTTGGAGAGTTTTTGTGCACATGTAACATCCTCCCAAGTACAACCCCATCCTTAAGTCATGGTATCATACTCAAGAGTTGTTACTTATATTATGCGGACCTTTCTTAATGATCTATAATAAGGGTCGATATGAATTACGTGTTAACTAACTCGTGGTTCTATGAGATATATAGCTAGAAACAACTTATTTATTTAATACAAGTCAAGTACAAAAGGAAGCTCTTCTAAGGGCTTTAGATTATCCGTTATCTCTTATGTTTTCCAGACATATACATACACTTAAGTACAAAAAAACACAAGTTCTACTACTACTCCTGCAAAATCCACTTGATCTTCTCCTCCAAGCCTCACGGTCTTCTAGATCAACCTGGGGACGACACGGAAAAACAAATACATAGGGGTGAGAATTCTAAAATTCTCGGTAGGGCGTCCCAAAACATATATTGAAGTTCATGTCATCGTTCAGCCCAAGCCACTTCGATTTATTTAACAAAAGGTGATCATGCATTACATAATGACTATTCATTTTTAAAGTTCAAAATCTATCTTTTCGAAGTGGGTTACTTTTAAGAAAAACCAATCACTTAATACACCTTTACCGTCAGCTCATACTCATAGTAAGTTATGGCAACCAAGAAGAACCAATATACACAAATATGTATATGCCCAATGTAATAAAATTCATCTTTGATTTTCCTTGATGAATCAAAAGTATCATCCCTCTCTATTTGCCTTCAACAAGCCAAAAGGATCTCAATCCACTCCATTTGCCTTTGACAAGTCAAAAGGATCTCATCTTTGCCTCAAGTCAAAAGGATCTTATTTGCCCTTGACAAGTCAAAGAGGATCTCATGTTTCATTACTTGCCCTTAACAAGTCAAGAGGATCTCAAGTTTCTTGGGATCATAGAATTAATTCATACATCATTCACTGCATGCATAAAACACATCCAGGCATCCATTCACAACGAAATTCTCATTTGTATCTTATAAATCAACCTTTTAAATTATCTAGTATGCATTCATATGTCACAAGACATACAGCCAAAAAGGTAACATCAAGTACTCATGTCATTCTAGAACCAAAAATTCCATTACTTAATCAATTCAAAGCATTGTTGCATTTCCAGCATAATGGCAGATTTTATACCATTGTAACACGAATTATGTTGCCCTTCAAACAGTCAATTCAGAGGCTATAAAAATTATCCAAGACACTTCAATGTGTCCACAAGGTCCCATAAAAATTTCAATACAAACGGAGCTCTCTAATTCCTTCCATAAATTGTACAAATTCAGTGGTCAGGGACCACCAATTCACAGCTTAGACTAGAGTTCTCATAATTTTTCACTCTAGCAAGTGATTGAACCAATGCACAATAAAATTCACAGTGATATTTCAATATGTTACTAACTTCATGTAAAAATTTCAAAGGCTAGTTCAATCCTTTGCTATGTTAATAAAATCAGACAACTTTATTGCTTCAGTTTCAATAATCAGGTCAACATCTGCCTCATTTCGGTTTCTGATTTTTCTGAGGCATCAAACATTAAAACTAACACCCAAGGAAATTCATATAGTTATTTTAAAATGTCAACTACAACATATAATTTTTTTAGGTCACGAAACCACCCACAAATATGTCAGAAAATTCGGGTATCAATTCTACTTGCAGACAGCCTGAAAATCCAGCAGCCTAGTTCAAATTTCTTTTGGTGGAAACTCATTTTTAACACCATCCAAGCCCATCACCAAAATTCACAAATCAATAACAATATAACATCAACCAAATAAAATGAAAATTTAGGAATAAAACCAAGCAGAACAGATCAGTAAAAATTTCAAGAAAGACCATAGAAAACCCTACTTTGAGAGCTCTTGAGCTCTATGCTCCAAAGGATGCTCTAGAATGCTTTTGCTTCACTTCAAAGCTTCCCCACCAACATCAAACCCTTCCTTTAACCTCTGATTGTGTGCCCTCAAAGTTGGAAAAAGTGATGGATTCAAATTATAATCGGTTAGATTTGTAGGTTATGATAAATAGAATAAGTTTAGTGAAGGGAGTTTGTGGTTTTAGTGACTTGGAGCTAGGGTTTTGCAAGCTTGAAGCTTGTTAATGGAGTTTGAGAGGAAGAACAATGGAGGAAGGGTTCTTAGAGAGGTCTGGCCGAAATTGTGATGAAGGGAAATGATAAGATGTTGATATTTTGAGTTTAGGGCAAAATACATAGAATTTTCAAGTCCAAAATGTTTTCTTTGAAGATAATTATTGTAATTTTGTGCAATTCCTATTGGTTAGTCATAAAGGTGTAATTGTGTGGCACATCTCAAGCCATACACTTGTCCTCCTTAGGTGGCAACTTGCTCTGCAAGTTTCGTTAAATGTAAGCTTCACAGAAATCTCGCGAACGGGTAAACACGTACCGTTAAACCGATATACCCGAAAATTAATTTTAAGTATAAAATTATCATTCCAGATATTCCTAACCTCATTCCCATGTTTCCCTAATTCCAACACCTCGGAGCCAGAATCTAGGGTTTCAGTGTAGGCGGGCCCATGGGGCCCACAAGGTTACTATTCACCGAACAGGAATTTTTTTTTTAGGTCATTGGGCCGCCCTCATCATTGCTAAACTATTATATTTTTGAAATTACGATTAATAAAGCTCAAATTAATTTTTAATTAAATTTTAGGGTGTTACACACAACTACTAGCTTAGGATAACCTTTTTTGTTATAGGGTTATCTATCTTAGGTGCACTAGGTGGACATGTTTTCCTTTGTATTTTCCTTTCCTATGTATTTGCTTTCCCATGATGTACTCAAACTTAACTCACCTTCATGGGTGGGTAGGTTATGATATGTTTAACTATGGTGTGCTAATGGATGATCTTTATAAAGCCTATATGATGTTTTCATCTATGTTATTATTTTGCATGTTACGCTTTTTGTTGACAATCGCTTATGATATGTGCAGCTCACGTTTTGTTAATGTTTTCAAAAAAAAAAAATTGGCTCATAATTTCATTAAGTATTTTCAAGTATGATATAAGAAACTGAAATAAAGAGTAATATCTAATAATCAACTGGAATACGTCCTAGGCATGTTGAGTTAATTATTAGGTGTTACATTTTGGTATTCAGGAGGTAGGTTCTCAGGCATGAGGATTGGGTGACTATTCTTAAGCATAATACGTTAGGAATGTCATGTTTAGATGTTTTATCATTAGGATAAGCTTGAGGATTAGAAATGCATGACTCCTGTATGTTGCACGTGTTATGGTAACTTGCTCACTTTACATGGAGTATTGAGCCTAATCACCTAAGTATCCTGTTTCGTGTGTATAGGAACCAATGGCACGTCGACAACGGACTAGGAATTCGACCCGGGTAATCAAACAATGACTGAAGCACTTCGCGGACGTGGCAAGGACTATGAGGATGATGATGGAAAGAATGGATCAAGATCGCCAAGCTAGTGCGGGTCATGGTCCTAATGGCACGAGGTCCCGAACATGCTCGTTTTGGGAGTTTCGCAAGGCAAACCCGCCAACCTTTAAGGGGACCATAAACCCAATATCCTGACGAGTGGATTAGGAGCATGGAAAAGATCTTTCCTGTGGTTCCATGCACGAAGGAGCGGAAGTAACCTTCACAACCTACATGCTCGAGGGAGAATGCTGGTTTCTGGTGGGCAGGAGCCAAAGACTCTTGGAGGCAACGGGTCCCGTCATTGACTGGAAGTGTTTAAGGCTCATTTCTACGAGCAATATTTCCAGAGTCTGGAACGCCAAAGACATTGAGTTCATGCAACTCATTCAAGGAAGCATGGCTGTCGCTCAATATACCGCCACGTTTGAAGAACTCATCAAGTTCTCAAGGATATACCAAGGCAACCTAGACGTACTAGAAGTGTATCAAGTGAGTCGGGCTGGCAGAGCTCAATGTTGAAGTTGCACATTTGGAAATTAGGGACTTTTCTACCCTAGTTAACAAATGTCGTATCATTGAGGGAGGAGGAACATGAGCGCCACAAAATTTGACAATATCACGAAGAAGCTGGCACCCTAAAGCCAAAAGTTCAAGGCGAGCAACCTTCCAATCTCAACAGAAGCCACAAGGACCCTGGAGGAATTTCAATCAAGGTGGGCCATACAACAACAACAACAATAATAACAACCACAAAGGAAAGGCACCTCAAGAGAGCCCAAGCTTCACCTCTAAGATCCTTACCATCCAGATGTCCTAGTGCGGCAAAAACCATGGGAGCTTACCATGCAGAACGGAATGAATGTCTGCTATCGATGCGAAAAGCTTGGGCACATCTTTCGGATTGTGGGGAGGAACCCGTCAACCCAATCCCAAACCACAACGCCAAGGAAAGGTCTCCCATATTGTCCTATGGAGGTGGGAGGTGACAGTGATGGAAAGACTACGATCATGCAGCTGATGGAGGAGGCTAAGCACACGTAGGCACCCCATCCTCGAGGTGCCCATGTTCGACCTAGGACTTTATGCCACACAAGACGGTTGATCTATGGATTTTCTCTAGGCGCTTCAGCGGAGTAGTGAGAGGAGGGATCTTATGCTAGTTTATTTGTATTCGTTTGCATATTGTTTCATCTTGGACTCCTGTTACTTGACTTAACCTCTTGGAAGGTATGATATCCCTTTAGTAGCATATTTTGGTGCGTGATGTGGAACAATTAATACTTATGCTATAATTATATATGATGTTATGGTTACATTCATGTGATTGTTGTAACGCCCTGAATTTCTCCTGTTTGAGTGCAAATGACCAAAATGCCCTAAGGTCATTTTTACCAGAATTCGAGGCGGTCGCAGGAGTCCTCGAATGGGTCAACTCAATGTTTGAAGGGGGTTATAACTATTATGTTTGGTATATGAGGTGAAAATCTCAATTTTTGAACTTTCGGCTCAAAATGACCAAAATACCCTGTGTCTACACGGGTAAAAGGTGTCATTTGAGCCCGGAATTTTTCCAGGAAGTTTAGAATGATGTTTTTAAGTGATGTTTGATGTTTAGTTGAGCCAAAGGTCCGGGCAGTTTAGTGCAAAATTACCATTTTGCCCCTAGAACAGTGTCCAGTGAGCCTAATGACACAATTAAACAAACCTAAGCAATATTAGGCTCTAATCGAAGATTAATTTATTTCGATAATTAATCTAGAGTCAAAATGATTTATTAAGGTTAATTAGAACCTAAGATTTCTTAGTTAAACTCTAATTGCATTCTCTAATTCAAGATTCCTAGTCATAGAATCTTGAATAGTGTTTTCTCTCTCAATTCCTTAATTTAAGGAAACTTGTCTATGACTCAATTAGACTTAATGAGAGTTTTAATTCTCTAATCTAGTATGACCACTCCCTAAAGCAAGTCTTGACAACCTTGATTAACCAATTATCTTACCTAAACACCTTCTTACAAACCCTAACCAAAACCTTAATCAAAGAAACACCTAAACACATAACTAACCCACAATTAGATGAACTAATTTTCTTTCTTTCTTGGCCTTAAGTGGCTGGCCACTCCACCCCTCCATAGCCCATCATGTGTTGTTTCAATTACACTCAAGAGCCATACTTCAAGCCATGCTTTGCCCATACCTCACCATGCCTTCAACCATACTTACAACCATATATTTGTAAGAGATATTTCTCTCCTTCCTCCTCAAAGTGGCCGGTTCCTCCCCCCCCCTTGGAAGCCTCATTGTTGAAAATTTCTATAAATACCAAGCCTTGATGAACCTTGTTTCACTTTGGTTCATTTGTTAAGTTTACACTTCTTGCAAAATTCCCTTATTTCCACTAAAACTCCCACTTTGGCCGAGTTTTTCGCAAGAGTTCAAGAAGGATTTCTTTCTCGTTTCCTCTCAAGAAACAAAGCTTTCCTTCCTCTCTTCAAGACTTCTTTAGGTAGGGGTTTATTTTCTAAGTTTTGTGTGCTTCCTTTGAAGAAGAGTTCTAGTGTTTCTCTTGGTTTCCAAGTTCTCCTCTCTCTTTATTTTCAGCCTAGAGCCTTTGATTGAGAAAACTTCCTTGATGATGAGGTTTCAAGATAATGACTTGTTGTTGTCATGTGAGAAACCTCTAAAGCTTGAAACAACTTGGTCTTGGACCATACATGCTTGTGTTTCTTTCTTCCTTGCTTATAATTTTCGGTTTCCTTTTCCTTTTCCTTTGAAGGATATCGGTTTCTTTTGCCTTGTTTTGGACAAAGTTGCTAAAAATTGTAAAGTATAGTACAAAAGTTTTGTTAAGAAAAATTAATCCTAAGATTTCAAAAAGCTCTAAGCTTACCCTTGCCAACCTTAAAGTTGGTCGGCCGTTCTAAGAGTTTACTCTAGATTGAAGCCCATGAGCAATAAAATAAAGAATATGAGTAGTTCTATTTATGTTTATTTTGTTAAAGTGTTGCTGTTTTGGTTCAATCCATTTTCTTGAGCTTGATGATGAAGTTCAAACCAAAGACTTTTTTGAAGACTTGGTGTTAAGAACTCTAAAGCTCATCTTCTATTGTTAAGATACATGTTGGGTTAAGGCTATTGATCCCTAAAGTCTTCCTGTAAGCCAGGACGCGGGAGTGATGTGCAACAAGGAGCGGCTCCTGTCTCAAGGGTGCATGAATGAACCGATTACACACCCGAATGAGAGGACCTAAGCTGTATAGGTATGGGACTATAGTTAAGGAAGGCTTATAAGAATTGATTGGTACTACCTATGCCACAAAGATGCATCTTTCTTCATAGCCTATCACGAAAGAACTCATTAAGCGTGCTTGACTTGGGGTAATTTTGGATGGGTGACCTCCTGGAAGTTTTCCTAGGAAGCGTGTTAGTGAGGACAAAGCACATGAAAAGACTGTTGGTTTGTGGGGACAATCATCAATCCACAAAGTAAGGGGTGTTACACTTACAAGAGCTCTAGTTAAGATAAAACAAGTTGCATTCATGTTCAAGTTTATGTCTTGCATCTCATGTTTATCTTGATGCCATCACTAATCTCATAAGAATAAATGAATGAACTTGCATTATCATATTTAAATTCCCAAGCTTGCATTTCATGTTTATATTTCAAGTCATCACTTAATCCTTAAAGATAATAATGAGGTTGCATCTCATATTCAATTTATGCCCTCACTTTACTTTGTAATGAAGAGTAAAATGAAGTACATAGCATGATCAAGATTATGTTATCACCTAAATACACTTTCCCTAAGTATCTTCAAAGGGGAACTTTAATAAAAAAGAAACGGATGTGTTTTAGTATGATACAATGATGGTTTGATTTTGTAAAATGTAAGGATGATTTCAGGAAAATGTTGGAAAATTGTTTTATGAGGTCTCAAGGTGCTTAAATAGTTTGGAATGTGTCAAAAATCATGTTTTCTCAAATTCAGGAGGTCTCTGTAATCGATTCCAGCTTATGTAATCGATTACCAAAGTGGTTTTGAAGGTTTTGTTCTGGTAATCGATTACCAAGACAATGTAATCGATTACCAAGGCTATTCTTCATACCCAGAATCGATCCTTAAAACCCTGTAATCGATAACCTATTAGTGTAATCGATTACTCAATGTTCCTTATTTTTCAAAGGTTTAACCCTAAGTAATCGATTACCATACTATGTAATCGATTACCCTTTGTTGAACCCAGAATAAATTTAGCTCTTGGTAATCGTTACCAGGCACATGTAATCGATTACCAGAACATTTTGCTCCTGAAATTGTCCCAAGAGAAAAACTATAACTCGTGTGCACTTATAATATGAGTTTATGTGATTATGTGTGATGAACATTTTTGGTTTCTAACTTATCCCTTGGCCACTGTATGAATTTTTTTTGAGGAGTTAGAATGCGTAATATTATGCTTGAGCGAAGTGAGGAACATTTTGGAGGGTTGGAAAAACTAAGCAAATAGGGAGGAATTAGAACTAGAATCTTAAAGCACTTAGACACAAGAATAATAACTTCTGTTCCAGCATAATTGAGCTTAAGGAAGATGGTTCATAATTGGTGATTATGCCTAGGAGTTGAATATAGAATCTTAGGCGAAGGAGAACTTAGAGAAGTCTAAGGCATAGATTCTAGAATCCCGTAGTCGAATAAATGATCATGGTGAGTAATCCATATAATGCGGTTGGATGAGTTGGTGAGCATAATGTTAGAAAGATAAGGAACGATCCCCTAGGTATGATAAAGACTTGCAATGGGTGATAAGATCACTAGAACAAGAATTTAAGACCCGTAAGGGCCAAAGCATAAAATACCATGAGGTAAGAAGTATGATGTGAGAATGAGACGAGCAAGTATGCTTGTGTTATGTATGAATGTGTTAATGTCATGAGCATGAGCTTATGAGGATTCATGATGTGATGATATTTTGATATATTGTTGACATAATGCATGAGACATGATATTTTGATATATTGTTGACATAATGCATGAGACTATGTGATATAGATGGATCAAAGAAAGCATGTCTTCATGATGGAAAGGTTTATTTGATTGAAGAATTTATGAGACAACATGCATTATGTGAGTTATGTGGCATGACTCAAATTTGAGGAAATCCGAACATAGTTGTTATGCCAAATTTTCGTCAAATTTAAGAGACTTAAGAAAGTTTTTGAGAAATATGAGGTTTAATATGACACAGGAGACGTACTTCTCCTCTCCTGAGAGAAGGTAAAACCGTGAGGGCATAAACATTAGCCTGCCAAAGCGGACAAAGTCCCTGGTCTTAACCAGTCGATGCGTTTCGAAGAAGGAAAAAGTCGCATGATGGGTGATCCTTAGGCCCCTACCTGTACTCTAGGAGTCGGGATTATTATGATGATTATGAATATGATTATGATTATGATTCACTTATCAAGAGGATAAGTAAGATCTAGTGACGACTAGTTAAGGCATGAGCTCATAGCCTAGTTTTAGGGTGCGGTTACTATTATGTTCAGTGTCACAAGTATGAGAAAAGGAAAGATGTTTCAAGAGAAGTTACATGCCACTTATATGTTGTTTGATTATTGTTTGGGTTGCCTAAAGTATTGTCATGCATCCATGTACTATTATGCCTATACATGCATTAAGATTCATTATAAAAGACACGGACCTTGGTTAAATATCTTTTATGAAAATCTCATAATAAACCTTTGCATGTTCAACCTTTTCACAATAAACCCAAGGTTCCTGGGACGTAAACGATGACACTAGGATAGAGGTTTCCTCCTGAGATTCTTTAGCAAGATTCTCACTCCTCTTTCTCTATTTCTCTTTCCGTTACGTCTTCAGACATCGATGGCGTCGTTCGTGATCTTCATTAACCCGTCCACTTGGGAGGTGCACTATGACCTTGAGCATCAGTCTTCCACTTCAAGGGTCATTGTGAGATGCACGTTTTTGTGTACGTGGGACGCCCGTTTGCTTTCCCCGTCTCCAGCTATCACTTTGATCCGACTTCACTTTTGGCGACGACCTGATCTTTGAGAGGACGCGACCCCAAGACGAGCAGACCGTCGTGCCCATCCTTCCTCATTGGCGGCACGCGGATACCCGAGTATGTTCCCGTTCTCTCGAAGGCCGATCCTTCGAGGGTTCTTCCCCTCGTTTCCTATGGATCTCGGTGGAGGTAGCGAGGACACTGTCACCCAGCGGCATGCAAGGCGTGTCGCAAGCAGGAGAGGCGACCATGTCATGGAGGCCACGCCGTTCCTCGATTCCCATGCCTAGATCTCCGCTTCGTTGGGCTACATCCGAGGAGCTCTGAGTTCGCGGCTACATCTCCCATCGAGGATTAGCGTCATCAGTAGGCGTGGAGGGCGAGGGTAGTGATAGTTGGGCGTTTTATCTTTTGGGGTCTTACCATGTACTTGTTCTTATCTTCTTTTCGTTTATGTATTTCCAGTTTTCTATGTCCTAAGCTCTACCCACGTATATGGGTAAGACTCTATGCATTTCCTTTATAATCCTGTAGTTATGTACTAAACTATGTTAATTAATATTATGATGGATGTTTCCATGATTGAGATGTTCTTTATTGCTTTTGTCTAGTATGATTTATTCATTCTTCCGCTTCGTTTTCATTTATGTTGTACGTGAAAGCTCGCACTTTGTTTTACATATTTCATTTCAAAAAAAAAAATTACCTGTATTTTCCGCTAAGTATTTTGTAAATGAACTTAAAAGGAATTAATAATTAATAATTAATCTTGATACGTCCTAGGTGTATTGGGTTAAATATTAGGATGTTACAATTGTTGTACCTATGTGACTCGTTTTTATTTCTCCTCTATATGTTCAAGACAAATGATGGGTTTTACTTAGTACGCGCGGCTCACGTTTTGTTTTCAAAGTTAAAAAAAAAATTTACCGGTAATTTCATTAAAGTATTTCTAAGAGTTTATATTAAGAACTGAACATAAGAGTAATAACTAATAATTAACTTAAATACATCTTAGGCGTGTTGAGTTAAATATTAGGGTGTTACATGACCAAAAGAGGTGATCCTTTACACTCAGGAATTAATGGTTATGAAAGGTAATCCTATACCCCCTATCCCACACTAGACTAGTGACGACTAGTTAAGTATGAGCTCATAACCTAGAACTCTCAAGAGAAAAGAGTAGTAGGGTGGCTCCTTAGAGGAAGACAAGAAAGTTAAGTCACCTAAGATATTAAAGATGAAAGATTAAGTTACGATAGCTCATGTTCTTTCTATGTAACATCCCCTCCTGCTTTATGGATTGACGCTGTCCCCACAAATCAACACGGGTCTTTTCAGCATGCTTTGTCCTCACTCACACGCTTCCTGGAAAACTTCCCAAGAGGTCACCCATCCCAAAATTACCCCAAGTCAAACACGCTGAACTGTGGAGTTCTTTCGTGATGGGCTATTGTAAAGAAATATGCATCTTTGTTGCGTAGGTAGTACCAATCAATTCATATAAGCCCTTCTTAACTGTATAGTCCCATACATATACAGACTCAGGATCCCTCTCATTCGGGTGTGTAATCGGTTCATTCATGTACCCCTCCGCTTGGAGGTAGGAGTCGCTCCTTGTCCGTGGCTTCTCGCACCAACGATCTCCCTGCCTTGTTTCCATTACATTCTACCATATTGAATTATTGTGATTCTTGTAATGTGTTGCATATGGCATTAACATGCATTCATAAAAAGGTATAATGCATTCATAGTATTAAAAATCATGCTAAAAGACACGATCTCAGCTAATGACTCTTAAACCTAATAAATGAACCTTATTATGTCTATTGTTTTCATAAGGAAACCTGAGGTTCCTGAAAACAAAAATGATGACACATGTTTGGGTGAGAGCCCTATAAGATCCTTGTTCAAGTTTCTTATTCCCTCTTTTTCTTTCCACCTAGTCTTTAGAGGGCGATGGTCACGTTCGTGATCTACGTTGATACTCCCACCTAGGAAATGCACTTCGATCCTACTAACCGGTCTTACCATTTTGTGGGTCGATGTGCCGTTTGCCTGTTCATTTCTTAGACCGTCCCTTCACACATCTAGTTACCAGCCTCTGAGTTCTCCATCCTGCCATATCAGCTATCTATGACTTCCCTCTACACACCCTGATCACCCTCTCGACCTACGAGCCATGGTCAAATCCATCGGAAGAGTCTCCTTCCCATTCTTCAAATGGCTCCGCTCCTTCTATTCCAGGGATGTGGGAAGTGGAGAGAGATAGAGAGGCCACAGTGATACAACCTATGACGGGAGTCTAGCACATGGTAGGGAACCACCCGTCCATGTCGGGGAGCTCATGTTCATCCCATGGGTCAACTCGCTACCCACTGACCTTGCTCACGTGCTTAGCTACCTTTGTAACGCAGAATTTTTCCATGTACAAATGACCAAAATGCCCTGAGGTCATTTTATAGGAAAATGAGATCGCCAGGACCGGCCATCCTCAAGGGGACGTTTTGATGATGATAGGGGATTATATGTGTTATGTGTGTTAATAGAGTAGAAGAATCTCATTTTTTTTAGTTCCGATGCTCAAAATTATCAAAATGCCCCAGTGGCTAATTAACACCAAGTTACGTGCCGATTGAGCCCAGACTTCATCAAAACGTTTTAAATGAGGTTTTTAAGTAATGTTTAATGTTAGGTTAAGCCTGGGTAGTTCAGGAGGCTTTTGTAAAAAATTACCGTTTTGCCCCTAGCTAAGTGTATTTTGGGCCTAATGATGTGATTAGCAAAACCTAAGCAATATTAGGCTCTAATTAAATATTAGTAAATCCTAATTACTAATCTAGAGTCAAAATAATTAATTAAGGTTAATTAGAACCTAAGATTGCTTAGAGAAACTCAAAATCCTTTTCTTGATTTAAGACTTTATGTCACATTTTCATGAATAGTAAAGATTCCAATCAATTTCCTTAAATCATGGAAGTTGTCATATGATGAGATTCCTCCCTAATAAAGGTGGATTTGCATTAATCAAGCAAGACCACTCTTTAATCTTGTCTTGAACCACCTTAATTACTCATTATCTCACCTAAAACACAAATTACAACTCCTAATCCATAGCCTAACCAAATCAACTTCTAAACACACACATAAACCAACATTAAAATGAGATTTTCTTTCCTCATTATCCCTTAATTACAACCAGCCATACTCCCCCAAAATCATCCATCACATGTTGAAAATTCAAATAAAATAAGCTTAAAGAATCATGCATGTCATACCTTGAACCATGCCTGCCTATACTTGAACCATGCCTTGCAAAGAGATATTTTTTTCCTTGCCTTATGTTTCATTTTCTATAAATAGGCATCAAAAAAAGCTTACAACACTTTGCTCATTTTTCACAACTTCTAAGCTTTCTTTCTTAAGCTCCAAGAATTCTTCTTCTTCTTCTTCTTCTTCATTCTTCCAAGAATCACCATCCTCCACCATTTCCTAACCTCAAACCACCACACAACCACCATACATATTCCTTTAAGCACATAACCTTTCCATTCCCAAATCAAGAACCCAAGACAAACCTTTCTTTCTTTTCTTCTCTTCTTGGCCGAAACCATCATCTAGCACCAAGGAGGATTTGTTCTTCCCATCTCATCTCAAGACTAAGCTTCCTCCTTTGGAAAAGAAAACATCTTTGATAGGGAGTTGTTTTAAAGTTTGCTTTTCTTTTCTTCCTTAAGATGTTAATATGTTGAAAACTTCTTTATTTTTGGCTTCTTCCTTTCCTTTTCCTTTTCTTGATTTCGGCCTTAGTGGCCTATATGATGAAGGAACCATGGCTTGATGATGAGGATCTTGGATGTTGGTTGTAAAACCATCATTTATTTGACCTCTAAAGCTTGAAGGTTCCATTTTTAAGAAAGTTTTTAGCAAGTGATATTGTTATGTTGTTAAAGTGATAATCTTGAGCCTAGGACTTAAAGAAATGCATTCATATTTATATTTCAAGTCCTTGCATTGCATATTTATATTTAAGTCTTGCACTTTCATTACCATCTAATTAATTAACTCAAAGCCCGCCTATTTCAATCTTAAGGTTAAGATGTGATTTAGAGTAAATACTCTAAGGAGCCTAGAGCACTAAAATAAAGAATTGGACTTGCATTCATATTTATATTTCCTTGCCTAGCATATTTATTTCCAAGTTATCACTTAAATTTAAAGGTTAAAACAAGAGCATGTATTATCACTTAAATAATTAATCTCAAAGCCTACCTATTTCAACCTTAAAGTGAAATGTGATTTAGAGTGAATACTCTAAGAGGCCTAGAGCACTAAAATAAAGAATTGAACTTGCATTCATGTTTACAATTCTTGTCTAGCATATTTATTTTTCAAGTCATCACCTAATACTTAAAGATGTAAAACTAGAGCTTGCATTCTTATATTTAATTTTAAGCTTTGCATAGCATATTTACATTTTCTTGCTAATAATCTAGAAAACTAAGAATGAAGCTTGCATTGCATGTTTATACTCATGCCATCACTAAAAATTAAGTTAGTGCTCAAGACTCATCCTTTTAATTTACATAATTTTATGAAATATATATATATATATATATATATATATATATATAAAATAAGGACATGTTTTATTGAGTTATTTTACCATCAAATCTAAAGATTACTAATTATGTGGCTAAGACCATAAAGATTAATTTTACTACTAATTTAGAGATTTGTCATTATGTTACTAAGGTGATGAAAAATTATTTATAAGGAAAATTTAGAATTAAAGATGTAAAATTGAGGTCTTACATGTTAGAACTATTATTGAATGAGTGTGGCATGTTATGATTTTACTTGAAATATTACAAAGTTGCATGTGAGCGAAAGTAAAGTATATGATATGTTTGTGGCTTTACATCTTAACATGATATGCTTTATGATATTCTATGACTTCATGCTCATATTGCATCATTATATGATATGCTAATGTGGAAATGATCCTCTAGACTCCCAGAATTAAAGGTTATGAGAGGTCATCCAAGAAAATTGCATTTTTCATGACATGAAAGTACATACTCATGATATGAAAGTAATATGTTTTCCCCTATATTTTCCCCATATTAAATCTAACAACGGCTAGTTAGGGTTAAGCTCATTCCTAGGCGATCGGTGAGTGGAGTTTCGATAACGACGTTAAAAATCGCCGAGGTGGGTGAGTTGGTTGGATTTCAGTGATAATATGAGGATGGAAATTAAGAAAGGAACTCGAAGAGTTCAAGCATGATAAAGTAAAAGATGCATATGTCACATCATTGTTCTAATTGTGCATTTAATCATGTGATATGTGTTATTTACATGTGTTATTTATGCTCTCGAGGTATTGCCATCCATACATGAGATATATGTTGCATTCATATCATTAAGACCCATGCTAAAAGACACTCACTTCGGATAAAAGGATTTGAGAAATTTAAAATTGAATCTTATGCATGCACATTTCCTTCATAATGAAAGGAAAGTGGCTGGGGACGATGATGATGACGCTTGTGTTAAAGTCGGGACCTCCTGAGAGTCTTGAATAAGTTTCTCACCCCTTTCTTTCTTCTGTGTTGTCTCCAAACATGAATGATGTGGTTGTTCGTGATCTTCCTTGAGGTGCAAGCATAGGAATCACGTCATCTACCGGATAGAGGTTGAGCGGAAGCGTGAAGACTAATTTAGTTTTGTTATAGTTATGTTTAGCTTTGGGCTTGTGTATGTTCAACTTGTTTGTTGTGTTTAGTATCTTAAGGTGTCCTTATGTTTTTAGGACATAGCTATTACATTATGATTATGGCATGCTTATATGAATTGTGTTGTGATTATTCGATGGTCTACCTATATATGCTATGGTGAAGTTTATATGATTGCTTTGTCCTATGTGTATTAATCGGTATGTATGCGCGCGCGGCTCGCATTTTAAGCTTTAAGTTCAAAAAGAAAAATTTAGCCCTATTTTGATTACTCATATTTTAAAGAAAGATAAGTCAAGTTCTGAAACAAAGGTTTAACAACTAATAACTAACCGAAATACGACTTGAGTGTATTAGGTTAAAAGTTAGGGTGTTACAACCTTCCTCCCTCAAGGAAGCGTCGTTAGTAGAATGATATCAGTTTCTATGTATATACCTGTTTATGTTTCTTCAGATGAGTGTTACTTGGCCTAACCCCTTGGCGGGCATAATACCATCGTAGTGGTTTGTTTGGTGCGAGTTATGGAACGGTTAATGCCTATGCTACCTATATGTGTATATATATATGATGGTGTGATTATGTTCATAAGGCCATCGTGTTTACATTTTATATATGCCCGTGAAGAGTTTTATTTTCCCTTTATGTTATGATAGATGAATGACGGGTCTTACTTATACATGCGGCCCACGTTATGTTTTAAAAATTTCAAAAAAAAAAAATTTTACCCATATTTTTAGTAAAGTATTTCCAAGTCAAAAGATATGAACTAAAACAAAAGAGTAATAACTAATAATTAACTTGAATGCGTCCTAGGCGTGTTAGGTTAAATATAAGGTGTTACAATAAAAATGCGTATAAGATGATTTTTCATAAAACACAATATAATAAGCACTATGCTATAAAAATAAAAGAGTAAGGGAAGAAGAAGATAATGTATTGATGTTTTTATATTGGTTCAGCCAATCCTACCTACATCCAATTCTCAACAACCATTGATGTAACATCCTAGTTTTTCTTTAGAAATTTATGTATGTAACGCCAATTTTATCCTGTTAAGTACAAATGACCAAAATGCCCTGAGGTCATTTCAGAAATTCGAGGAGTTGCCCCGGCAACCCTCGAATGGGTCAACTCGATGTTTGAAGGGGATTATGCTGTTATGAATGATATCCGAGGAAACCTCGTTTTCTAAACTTAGGCTCAAAATGACCAAAATACCACTGCTGTGTCTACACGGGTAAAAGATGCCGTTTGAGCCCAAACTTTTCCAGGAAGTTTAAAATGATGTTTATGAGCAATGTTTGATGTTTAGTCGAGCAGAAAGTCCACGCAAGTTTTAGTGTAAAATTACCATTTTGCCCCTAACGTGTAAGTGCGCCTAATGAAGCAATTGCAAACCTAAGCAATATTAGGCTCTAATCGAAGATTAATTTATTTCGATAATTAATCTAGAGTCAAAATGATTTATTAAGGTTAATTAGAACCTAAGATTTGCTTAGATAAACTCTAATTGTATTCTTTAAATTCAAGATTTCTAGTCATGGAATCTTGAATAGTGTTTTCTCTCTCTTTCCTTAAATTAAGGAATTGAGCCATACCTCATTTGACCAAAAGAATTATTTTAAATTACTAATCTAATAAGATCACCCTCCTAATCAAGTCTTGAACCACCTCAATTAACCATTTTCTCACCTAAACGCTTGCTTACAAACTCCTAATCAAAAAGCCTAATCATAGAAACACTTAAACACATCCTTAAACCACAATTACATGAACAAAAATCCCTTCCCCTTGGCTGATGAGGAGGCCGAAAATTGTCCCCAAAATGGTGCCACATGTTGAGTTGTGATGCACTCCAAGCCCATGCTTTAGGCCATACCTTGCCCATGCTTCCAACCATGCTTGCCATGCCTAAACCCATGCTTTTGTAAGAGATATTTCCTCCTCCTCCTCCTCCAAAAGGCCGCCGGTTCCCTCCCATTTCAGCCTCCATATTGCAAGTTTTCTATAAATACCAAGCCTTGATGAACCTTGTCACACTTTGGTTCACTTGGTAAGTTCACACTTCTTGCAAATTCTCTCATTCCTCTCAAACTCCCTCAACTTGGCTGATTTCTTCCTCAAGACTCCAAAAGGATTTCCTTCTCCTTCCATCTAGAAAACAAAGCTTTCTTACATCTCTTCAAGACTTCTTAAGGTAGGGGTTAAGTTTTGATGATTTTTGTTTGTGTTCTTCAAGAAAGTTCTAGTTTTTCTCTTGGTTTTCAAACTCCTTTTCCTTCCTTCTTTCTTTTTCGGCCAAGAGGCCTTCTTACAAAAAGAATGTGAGCTTGATGATGAGGTTTCAAGATAATGATTTGTTGTTGTCATGTGAGAAACCTCTAAAGCTTGAAACAACTTGGTTTTGGACCATACATGCTTGGATTTCCTTTCTTTTCTTGATTTAAGTTTCGGTTTTTCCTCTTCCTCTTTCCTTTAAGGATTTTTAGTTTTTCTTCTATGGATTTGAACAAAGTTTGTAAAATATGTCTAGTAGATCATGAAAGTTTTGTTAAGAAAGTTAATCTCATGATTTCAAAGAGCTCTAGGCTTACCCTTGCCAACCTTAAAGTTGGTCGGCCGTTCTAGAATCGCGCTAGATTGAAGCCTATGAGCAATAAAATAAAGAATATGACTTAGTTCTTGTAGTTTTGTTTAGACAAAGTGATGAACTTTGGGTCCATTTCCTTAAGCTTGATGGTGAGTTCAAACCTTAAGATTTCTCTTGAAGTCTAGGTGCTAAGAACTCTAAAGCTTGCCTTATGATGCATAATGGGTTGAGGTTTATGTTCCTCTAAAAGTCTTGCAGAGCTCTAGCTAAGACAAAAACAAGATGCATTCATGTTTAAATTTATGTCTTGCATCTCATGTTTATTTTGATGTTATCACTAATTTCACAAGAGTAAATGAATGAACTTGCATTACCATATTTAAATTCCCAAGCTTGCATTTCATGTTTATATTTCAAGTCATCACTTAATCCTTAAAGATAATAATGAAGTTGCATCTCATATTTATTTTATGCTCTCACTTTACTTTCTAATGAAGAGTAAAATAAAGTGCATGGCATGTTTAAGATTTTGTCATCACCTAAACACTCTAGAGCTCAAAGACTTGCCCTAAGTATCCTAAAAAGGAAACTCCATTCAAAAAGAAATGGATGAGTTTTGGTATGAACCAACAATGGTTTGATTTTGTAAAATGCATGAATGATTTTCAAGGAAATGTTGGAAAGTTTTATGAGGTCTCAAGAGGTTTAAAATAGTTTGGAATGTGTCAAAATCATGTTTTCTCAATTTTCGAAGGTTCTGGTAATCGATTACCACCAATGTAATCGATTACCAGAAGGTTTTCGAAGGACTTTTGGTTCTAGTAATCGATTACCAGAGGTAGTGTAATCGATTACTACGGCTTTTCATGCCCAGAACCTTCTGGAAACCCTGTAATCGATTACTTATAATGTAATCGATTACCAAATGTTCTTTCTTTAAAAACGATTTAACCCTAAGTAATCGATTACCGTTGTATGTAATCGATTCCCTATGTCCTTTTTTTGGAAACGTTTAACCCTACGTAATCGATTACCATTATGTGTAATCGATTACCTTGTTTTTGAAAACCCAGAATGAATTGAGCTCCTGGTAATCGATTACTAGGAACATGTAATCGATTACCAGAACACCTTTTGTTTTAGAAACATTCCAAGAGAAAACTAGCAACTTATATGCATTTCAACCCAAGAGATTATGTGATCTTATGGGTTCATGATTTGGTTCTATGTTTGGCTCCTGTATAAATGTGTTCTAAGGTGTTAAATGTGTAAAATTATGTTGAGTGAAGCAAGGATCGATTTAGAGAAGCTAGTAAAGAATAAGTAACTAAAAAGGGACTTGAGATGAGAATTCTAGAACACCTTAATACAAAGAAGTGCAAATCTGAATGGTTAATTCAGGGATAAATGATTCATAATTAGTAAGACATGTACAAGATCCCTTCATAAATGATTAGGTGCTAATTTCTAAGTATAAGATGATGATAAGAGATCTAAGTGGTTTATAACTTAGAGAACATGCCTAGGAATCCCTCATAATTGATCTAAGAATTAATTATGGAATTTTAGGGGAAGATGGATCTTAAAAGGGTCGCGAATGGAGATTTTAGCCCCCTTAAGCAAACGATATATATAGTTTCTGCCCTTTTATGTTGAGTGAGTGGAATCTTGGTGAGTTCAAATTTTAGAGGAAAAGTTTAAGTGCCAACCCCTAGAGGGTAATAATAATGCAAATACAAGTTTAAAGCCCGAAAGGGGCAAAGCATAAGATCCTGAGATAGGTGGACGAGAGAGTATGATTATGATGATGAACCTCGTGCACACGTATGATGATGTGATTATGTTAGTTCCTTGAGCATGAAACTTTATATGCATAATTTGATGAATTGTTGTGTTTGAAATGCATAATGTTTCAAAGATATGAATGAAATTGAGAAATATGCTCATGTGAACTAGAAAGTTATGGCAATGAGAAAGTTCCATGAAAATGATGCATGTGACTGAAATTATGTGGCATGACTCAAATTTGAGGAAATTCGAGAGTAGTGTTATGCCGCCGAATTTCCGTCAAATTTGAGGGACAAAAAGAAAGTTTTTGAGAAATATGAAGTTTAAAAGTTATATGCCGAGACGCATTTCTCCTGCTCAGTAAGAGAAAGTAAACCGTGGGGGGTATGGACGCGAGCCATCCAAAGCGGACAAAGTCTGGTCTTAACCAGTCGATGCGTTTCGAAGAAGGAGAAAGTCCCATGATGGGTGATCCTTAGGCCCCCTACCCGTACTCTGGGAGTCGGGATTATGATATTTATGATTCGCTTATCAAGAGGATAAGTAAGAACTAGTGACGACTAGTTAAGGTATGAGCTCATAGCCTAGTTTAAGGGGTGCGGTTACTATATTATTGGTGACACAAGTATGAGAAAAGGAAAGATGATCAAAGAAAAGTTTCATGCCACACAATGTTGTTTGAATTATTGTTTGATTTACCTAAAGTGCTACCATGCATCCATGAAACATTATGTTGCATACATGCATTAAGAATCATTATAAAAGACATGGACCTTGGACAACAACCTTTGTGAAAACCTCATAATGAACCTATGCATGCTCAACATTTTCATAATAAACCCAAGGTTCCTGGGACGTAAACGATGGCACTAGGATAGAGGACTTCCTCCTGAGATTCTTTAGTAAGAATTCTCACCCCTCTCTCTGTTCTTCCGTTACGTCTTCAGATATCGATGGCGTCGTTCGTGATTTTCATTGACCCGCCTACATGGGAGGTGCACTATGACCCAGAGCATCAGTCCTACCACTTCAAGGGTCATTGCGAGGTGCGCGTTTTTGCATATGTGGGACGCCCTTTTGCTTCCCCGTCTCCAGCTATCACTTCGATCCGACTTCACCCTTTGGCGACGACCTCGTCTTTGAGAGGACACGACCAGAGATGAGCAGACCCGTCGTCCGACCTTCCTCGTCGGAGGTACGCGGATATGAGTATGTTCCCGTCCAGGAGGCTGATCCTTCGGAGGATCTTCCCTTCGTTCCTATGGGTCACGGAGGAGGTAGTGAGGACACGGTCACCGCGGCATGCGAGGCGCGTTCGACAGCAGAGGCGACCACGCGCGGAGGCCACGCTCCCTCGATTCCCATGCCTAGATCTCCGCTTCGTTGGGCTACATGGAGGAGCTCGTCATTCGCGGGCTACATCTCCCGCGAGAGGCGTCACCAGTAGGCTTGGAGTGGGAGGGTAGTGATAGTTGGGTGTTTATCTTTTGGGATTATTACCATGTATTTGTCTTTATGTTTCCCATTGTCCTAACTCTCCACTATGCGGGTAAGACTTTATGTTCCTGTTATATCTCTATTGTGATGTACTAAACTATATTATCTAAAGTAATGAGGAATGATGTTTATGATGGATGTGTTCTTTAATGTTTATATTCTATGTTTTATTTATTCTTCCGCTTCACGTTGTTTATGTTACGCGCAAAGGCTCGCACTTTGGTTTATATAAATCATTTCAAAAAAAAAATTTTACCGTATTTTCCGCTAAGTATTTTATAAATGAATTTAAAGAAAAGTAATAACTAATAATTAGTCTTGATACGTCCTAGGCGTATTGAGGTTAAATATTAGGGTGTTACAATGTAGAAATGGTTAATGGCAATATTAAGATTCTCGAGACATGGTTGTTATGAGAACAACCCTAATTGAGCACAAAAAAAAGATAAATAGTATTTTACGGGCCAGGGCAGGAAAAGGAATCAAAAAAATTAAGAAAAGGACCCTAAGGTGCCCGAAATTAGGAAAACATGGGAATAAGGTTAGAAATAGTTAGAAATGGAAATTTTATGTTTAGAATTAATTTTCGGGTAATATGGTTTATGAATTGGTGTTTACCCTTCAGTAAAATTTTGGTGTGCGTTTTTAACAAAGATATTTCCATCACCACCAATGGATAATATCCATCTAGTTAGGACATGTGGAAGGCCAAGATTTAATCTTCGAATCCAAGATTAAATCAGCCATCCATTTTGCTTTATGACATAAATGATTACTACTTTACATAATATCTTCAAGGCATTTAATACAAAGAAACAAGTCATCAACGTCTCTTCCAAGCCAAGATCAATTTCGGCCAGCAAGAGAAAGAGAAGACCAGCCACCATTTTTATCTTCAAGAGTTTGATCTTGTGTTCTAAGCCAAAAACACTAGTCTAGTGTTCTTGAAACCTCAAAGTTCTTTTATTAAACTTGTTCTACACCTTGATCTCTACAAATCTAACGAACAAAATCTCTATTCCTCATCAAACCTTGTCTTGTTACCTCACACCTCACTGATAAGAAGGGTTTGAAGTTGGTTTGGAGGCTTTGGAGTGGAAGGATTCAAGCTTGGATCATCTTGGAGCCAAAGATCCACAAACTTGCCAAAAGTAGGGTTTTTGTTGCTTTTCTTTGTCAAATTTTTCTGATCTGTTTTGGGTTGAGCTAGGTCCAAAATTTCTGGTTTTATTGATTGATATTATGTTGATATTGATGTATAAATTTTGGTGGTGAGTTTGGATGGTGTTAGAAAATGGTTTTTATTAAAAAAAAGTTTGGACTAACATGGATTTTCGGTTTCCTAGGCAGTCAGTGGTGCATGAATTTTCTAGTATATTTTTGGGTGTTTTCATGAGCTATAAAAATTATATATTGTAGTTAACATCTTAAACTAATTATATGAATTTTCTTGGTTGTTGATTTTAAGTTTTCCTGCCTCAAAAAATAAGAACTGAAATGAGACTAATGCTGTCTTGATTGTTAAAACTGAAGCAATGAGATTGTGAATTTATTACCATAGTAATTGATTGAACTAGCCCTTGAAATTTTTATACTAAGTTAATAATAAAATTGCAGCTTCAGTTCCAATAATCAGGCAGCATGGATACCATTTTGGTTCTTGATTTTTTAAAGCATTAAGAGTAAAAAACTCAAGAAAATTTGTGGAACTAGCCTAGGATGTTAGCTTTAACATAATTTTTATAGCTTATAAAAACATCTACAATTACATCAAAAAATTTGTGATTTCAAAACCCAGGTACAAATCAAGAATTCTAGCACATGATTCAAAACTTGTTTTGCCAAAATGGGTTTTCTAACATCATCCAAGCACTCCACCAAAATTAATACATCAATATACATATATCATCAACCAATACAAACAAAAATATCAATTTAAATCGGTGATTAAAAATAGAAAAATGATTTGAAGAAGAAGGATTCAAAAACCCTACTTTGGTGGCTTTAAGGATCTTGGCTTCAAGGAGGTTCCAAGAGTGATCTTCATCACTTCAAGTCCACCAAAAAGACATTAAACCCTTCCCTAAAAGCAGATAATGAGCTCTCAAAGTAGAAAAGGTTGATGGATTTAAATTCTAATCGGTTAATTTGATAGATTATGAGGAGTAAAATAAGTTTTGTGAAAAGAGTTTGTGGTTTTAGTGGCTTTGAGCTTAGGTTTTTGAAGCTTGAACCTTGTTAATGGAGGTTTGAGAGGAAGAACAATGGAAGGGCTGTATTTGCTGCCTCTTGGCCGAAAATGACAAGTGTAGGTGATAAAGTTAGTGGTTTTATGTTTATCTTGATATAGGTGTAGTAATTATGTAGTTAAAGTCTAAATTTCTTTCTTTTGAAAAAGAAATTATATGAATGGCTATGATTGTTTTCTTTGTCAAATAATGAATCTTGGTCATCCACTTGGCTCAAGATAAGTGACTCACTTTAACTTAGGGAGTAAGTAGCTTTTTTGGTGTTAAAATCGCATACTTTTCCAAAAATGAGATATTGGCACCCAGGTAAAATAACAATAAATGAAAGGCAATGATTAAAACTTGCTTTTCAAGTTTCAATCATTGCCATCCACTTAGCATAAAGTGGTTGGTAAATGTTACTTAGCAACCACGTAACTTGTACGTGTAAAAACGTACATCTAAACTCTAAACGGGTAAAACCAGTATCGAGTAATCAAACATTACTCAAAAATTAATTCCAGGTATAACTTCTCATTGCTTACCATTTTTAATCTTAACCCTCTTTTCTCAACTTTGGGCATCTCAGGATCATTCTATGGTTCAGTTCCAACGGGCTAATGAAGCCCACAAGGTTACTATTAATCGGTTAAAATTTGGTTTTTTAACACATCCATTGAGTCATCCTCATCGTTGCTAAAATTCAAATTTTTGAAATTATGACTAATAAAACCCAAATTAATTTTTAAATAATTTTAGGTATTACAGGAAACATTAGTCTTCTTCAAAATATTTTCTAAATTGGTTGCATTATCATTTATAACATTTAGCATTAAAGTTTCTGAAGGGTTCTGAAACTAACACAATTGTCATTTTGTGTATGTCATGTGACGTAATTATTGTGATTACCACATGGTCAAATTGGGTGACTAGCATAGTGCAGAGGATTTTCTCAACTACACTATTGTCTTCTATATTCTCAATATACTCTTAATTTATTGACAAGATTAGTGACATGAGAAAAATATTGTTCAACAATTTTTGAGCATTTTATACCTTTCATATTCCCTATGCAAAACTGTAGTTTAGATTTTTGCGCCTTATCTACACCTTTGTAAGACGCTTTAGAGTCTCATGCTCCTTGGTAGTTCTGGCATTAGCAATTTTGCAAAACATCGATAATGATTCCTGATGGATTTATGATAGCATCAATCGAATCTCTCCTTTGAGTTGCTTGATCTGCTCCTTCTGCCTGATTCAACAATGCCCAAAATATTGTGAGCTTTTAAATGGATGCACATTAAATTTTTCCAATAATAATAATCAAGTTTTCCATCTAATTTGGACAGAACCAAACAATATTGTAATTGTTTCTCATGCTGTGTAAAAAATTAACTATATAAGACTACTCTTATTTCTCACAAACTCTCTAAAATTTGGCACTGGATTTTATCAGCTTTGATACAAATTATAATATAGAAACACACAATCACTCACAAAAAAAAATTACACACACACGAAAGCTTAATAAAAGAAGGAATTTCAACACATTTTATTCATAATATAATTTTCACACTAACTTGATCTATTACAACGTAGAGCATCTTGTCTTCTTATATAGATTAAAGACTTGGAATAAAATAAAGAAATTTAATAACTACATTTATTAACGGTAAACACCCAAATTGGTCACAATTTCGTTGATGGACAAATTGATCCCTAACAATTATACACCCAGAATTAGTCCTCAAATTGTTAAAATATAACACTATAGGTCCCTGATTGTTAATGTTTGGTCAGAGGAGCTGGAAGAGCTCGATTGGAGAAGGTGAAGCTCGTCAAATGAGATAAAGCTCAGGAGGAGGCGGAGCTCGCTCACTAGGCTCGCTGACTGATAGGTATATGACGAGCTCACCCCCATCATCACTCGCCTCATCCTGTAGTTCTATTTCTTAGTCAGCTCTTTTTGTCAGCTCTTTTTATCGCTCTCTCATTAAGCTAAGCTTGGAGGCATTCCTATGAATACAATTTGTCAGCCATAAACCAAAAAAAAAACCAAAATTGGCACTTTTAAGTTTATCCCATTGATTAACAAATTCAGCTCAGACCATGATCTTTGGTACATTTTTCTGTTGTTTTACATTATAGCTCATATGCATTATAACCAAAAAAAAGTGCGGTACATTCATATCAGCCTGTTTCCAATAAAAATAAAATGGTGAGGAAGCCCAACTCGTTTCAGCTCATTCAAAAAAAAAAAAGATTTTGTTACTTTTTGTTATTATTCAGTCCACTCTGGAAAAATTAAAATTAAAATTAAAAAGGGAGAAGGAGCGGCGGATGCGGCAGACACCAGCGCTCCACTTCTTGCACAAATCCCTCCACTTCTTGCACAAACATAATGCTTGCCAACCTGTGCTCAATAATGATGATGGCTTGCATAGCCAGAGAGGGCAGGAGCAAGGGGGAGATAACCTGAAAAATAACCAAAACTTCCCTCACATCATCATCATCCTCACATCATCACCATCACTCTTCCTCTCTCGGCCAAAGCCACCACCGCTGCCCCCTCTCCCTTTTTGCATGCGTTGTGTGCATCATCACCGCCACCATCATTTTAGCTCTCCCACCTGAAAATCTAGTCACAGATCAACCAAGCTTCAAGGAAATCTTTTTTTCAAAAGATAAAAAGAAACCAAAAAGAAGCAGAAAAAAAAAACCGTCGTGGCCCAGCACCGCGGATCACCCGCCGCCGTGCCGTTAGCTCCCTCTTCCCCGCGAGCTTCTCTTCACCACGTGCTCACCGCGGAGCTGCCACACCTCCCCTACAGCCGCCGCGTCTCACCGTCATAGCCATCTCTCCCTCTGCTATCCACCTCTCTCTCTCACGAAGTAGCCGCGGCGACCACCCCTCCGCCGCGTGCATCATCTCGGCCTTCCACCGCAAAGCCACACCACCGCACTCCTTCCTTGCCATTGCCTCAGATCCACTCCTCCTCCCGACTCAGGCATGAAACCGCGCCTCCTTATCACTCTCGCCGCCGAGATCTTCCTCGACGCTGACGACAACAACGCCCTCGCGTGAGCGGGCCGTCCCCTTGCGCGGCGGAGCGCCGTGCACCCTTCCTTCCGCGACGGCACACCAAGCTCACCTTCTCCCTCATGCGGCGCTCTCTCTCTCTCTCTCTCTCTCTTGTATGTTTGCAAATCCCAAAAACCACACCCTCTGTTTCAGTCCGAAATGAAAATGAAAACCCCTATTTACTTCTAGTATTCTCTGAGAATATGCTAGGTGTAGGATTCCTTTTCTTTTCATTTTGTTTAATCATTTACTGATTGTTGTTTTGGTCCACGTTGTTATCTCTTGGGACATTTTTGTTTGGTTTATCATTTTGGCTTTGGTTTATCGTTTTGGGCCCATAGGATTTATGTCTCCATTGTGTTTGATGGCTGGGCCGTTTTTGTTTTGTTTGGAATTGGAATTAGAATTTTTTTTGTAGTATGAAGTCATTCTCTAAAAAAAAAAAACTTGGTGAGCTAGTTTTATTATTGATTTGCTCTTTCTGTCAAAAGAATAAAAATTTTATAAAGGTTTGGGTTATGGTTTTTTCTTTCTTTTAAAAATTGTTCTTGTCCCTGTTGATAAATTGTTTTGAAAAAAATTTGTAACTTATCAATAGTTGCCCTTATGAACAAAGAATTAATTTAGCTATCAAGCTATTAATTCTGCATTTATAAATATTTTAGTTGTGACGCTTAATATTCTAAAGCTTCATTTAAGAATAAAATCAACCAATCCATAATTATTTTCTAAAGCTATGTGACTTTGAGTTAACTCATTGTAATAGGAGATACATAGGAGCAGGCAATTCAAATCTCTGTAAAGTCAAAATTTAATTTTTATAATTTTTGTCTTGATATTAAATTTTTTTATAAATTTTTTATGAGACATTTTATTCCATTTAATTTTCATTTCTTTGATAAATATTTCATTTAAAATAAAAAAAGGTTAATTTAGCTGAATGACTTGTTGATTCAATATTTTGGACATCTGAATTGTGATTTTGATATTTCAAAATCTCCTTTAAAATTTTTTTAAATTTCCTTGTAAATAAAAAATAATGATAAAATAAATATTTTGAAAGGTTATTAATAATTTGCACAAATCAATTAAGATAGGTCTGGGACGGATGTACAAGTACGAAGATTAAATTCTTACCTTAACTTATGCATAACAGACAAACTAAATCTCATTTCAAAGATCATTTATTTTAGAATAAAATGGGTTTTTCCACGTTCCTAATTTAATAAACTTGGTGGCGACTTCAATTTTTAATCAATTTTTTCGCCATCCTTGCGATTCGGGTTGCGACACAGCTATGTTTATTTTACAATTGTGATAGACAAATTTGGGTGTTTACAAATTGTTAAGGATTAATGTGTCTATCAAAAAAATTGTTAGAGATCAATTTGAGTATTTACTCTTATTAACCAAACAATCATAGGAAGCATGGAGTGATTGGTTGAAAACTATCATAAATGATAATGTTTACAATATGGCCTCTATGCACATCGTAGGTTGGGTACAAATTTGGCTAAATATTTGGAAGAATGCAAATGCAAGATTCTAGCATGCTGTAAATTTAATGCTTCGTTTGATTGCTCACAAGATCTACTCAATCCTTGACTTGGCGTGTTATATGCACGGTCTGGAAAGATGTTTTGGCGAACATATGTTGGGTCACAAGGAATGGCTAGACTGCATGGTTTTGGGAGGATAGGTGGCTGTTCTGAGGGATTGTTCTTGTAGATGTCGCGTCTCAAGAGATCCCTGCCCATTGGCTTGAGCTTCCTGTGGCTGCATATGCAAATGTTTCAGAAAATTGGAAAATGGATGATATGGACTGCTTTATACCTGTCCAGTTTTGGGGTAAAATTTTTTCAATGCCCTTGCCTCGTCTAGGCCTAATATTCTTGTATGGGGTCACTCCTCGGATAGGTTCTTTTCAACAAAATTGGCCTTTGTGCAAACCACGGCCCCGGTCACAAGATGCGTCTGGAAAGAATTATGGAGGTGGCAAGGTCCCCCTAGATCTGTGGGTTTATTTGGTTAGCGCTTAACAGTGGTGTCAAAACGAATGGATTCCGATATAGACATCACCTTACTCATGATGATAAGTGTGTACGGTGTGGCCTGGCTACTGAATCTATCTCCCACTTGCTTACAGATTGTGCTTGCATCAATGCTCTTTGGAAGAGTATACTATCCCCAAGTAAGTGGGATGAGTTCTACTCAACCACTTTCCACGATTGGATCTTGTAGGGAATTTCCCAAACTGATCGTATTCAGTTCAATGCCTCTTGGAACTTGAATTTTGGTTTTATAATTTGGCATATCTAGCTGAATATAAATGACATTGTCTTCAACAATGGTAATGGCGATGTTAGTCAAATTATCTCAGTAGCTACTTTTTGGGCACGTGAATCTCCATAGGCAAATGTAGAAAATCCCCTGCTCAACGGCTACCATCGTGTTTATCACCAAGTTTTGGTGGGATGTGTTGGGCTTTTATACAATCATATGGCATAGATTATGCAGTGGAATTTAAAATTGTTGCGAAACTCAAAATAGGATCCATTCGAATCTATCAATTTGAAGGTAAAGTTCAAGTTATGTGCCTAAAAGTGTACTTTACAGAACTTGAAATCCTCGTACCTTGGTCTGTAAGCGCCTCAGAGAAACCTCCTCTACTTATATCTACACAGGAATGATCACGACTTGAGTGCTAGCTATGTGCGATTCCAAATCACGAGTTTAGGGTTTCCTTCAATGCCATTTTCGAATTTCTAAGCTCTGTACACACGCAATCGTAACCCTTATCTCTTCTATTTATAGAGAAATGTGTGATTCTAACTAATTAAGAAAAGGATATTCGATTTAAAAAATATCTTTAGAATTTGAAAATAAATATTTTTAAATTTGATTCTACAATATTCAATATATTTATCATCAGATTTCAAATTTATATTATCTAATAATATAAAACAAAATCATGAATTTAATACACAATAATATGCATATATATATATATATATATATATATATATATATATATATATATAAAATTCGAATTTTTAAACAATCAAATCCATTCGCTACATTCTAGTGTGTAACCCAATAAGTTTACATTACATTGGTAGTAGGCCTAATACTATTATCATACCTATAAGTCATAGATGATCTCCAGCAAGACTTTATCATCAACCCAAGTAATGGTTAATTAAAAGTCTATATTAACTTAACCAATAGAATATGTCATAATGCTTTTGGCACACAATATCTAATTTGAACATAAAGTATGGATAATATCATTCTTATATTATTCAAATATAATTTCTTGATTCTAGTAGAGACTGATAATCAAATAACACTAATGACTCATTCAGATCATTAAGCATGCTATGCATTTCTTAGTCTTACCTTATTGAGGGAATAGATATCTCTCTAAAAAAGAGGGACAAATCTCATCTTGTTTAGTCATTTTCTTTGCATAAACTACATTATATCCAACCACAATCTTTATAATTATTTGATTAAAGATAACATTTTATTATGTCTAAATATAATACTCTTCATGTAGGAAACTATGTAAACTTGGGTATAAAGATTTACTGATATAGTTATTTTGAAAATCACTTATGACATTAATCCATGCAATGATCTTATAATAGATCTATCCATTATCTTACTCTTTAACAAATACTTATAAGCTTAATTTTGTACCATATACGTAATTATATCATAATTATCAATTAAACTTATATTAGTCTTATATCATAATATGAATGATCAACTAGAGATATATTTATTATTTTATGTAACATATAAAATGTAAATATAATAATAAAGAAAATAAAAAAATATTTTATCAATAAAAAGATAATTAACAATAAAAGTTTAATAAATAGTCCAGAGCACAATCATCCTCCCTTCCCTCAAATAGGATGGATCAACTGCAATGTGGGTGGATCAGTTAAACACTCTAATCATGAAGATGCTTGTGGGGGTGTGTTTCCTGAAGCCTTTGGGGTCGTGGGATTCACATGATGGTCGTGGAAGTTGACTCTAAACTGGCCATTGAATTTGTTAGGGACGGTGTTTCTGTAACCACTACTTTACAGCTTGGGGTTTACCACCAAAAGACTCCTGCAACAGAGATGGGATGTTCAAGTGAGTCATTTTTTTCCGAGAAGACAATATGATGGCTGATTTCGTGGCTAACTTTGCACACTCAAAGCATGTTGGAGTGCATATGGTTGATGATCCTCCTCCAGGGGGTGGTCCTCTGCTTTTGCCTGCCTTGGTGCTTCTTTCCCTAGATCTGTTGTTTGCTGTAGCCCCTCCGACTCACCAAAAGAAAAAAAAAGAGTGAGAGAGTTATTTAATGGTAAGAATAAAAGCGAAAATGATATGCTTGTAAGTGGAGGAGGCTGAAAATTTAGGCAGAAAATTGGGAAAGGAGGTATTGACACGTGACATTTTTCATACTAGATAAACTCCCTTTTATATATAGAAAGAGATAGTAGATATAGACATAAAATTAAATAGGTTAAGTAGTCTCTTAAAATAATTTTGAAGGCAATTTAGTCCTTTAAAAACTAAAACTAAACTAGTGATTTCTTTAAAACTTTAATAATAGGATATATTATTTTCTCTGTATATTCGATCTTTAAACATTAAAGGAATTGTACAATGACATGTTAATAGGATGTTAATGATGTGGGTCATTATTAAAGCGAAATCGAAATTTAAAATGACTAATTTTGGTGATTGAAATTATATAAAATAAGTAATTTAAAATTAGTCATAAAATGACTTATTTTATGTAATTTAAACGTTAAAATGAGTGTAATATGTCGATATGTTCCAAAAGACATCATTTTATTGGCATCCAACATTTTAATGGCACGTGTTATTATCCTGTGTTTGCGTGTAACTTTACTCACAAGGAACTAATAAGAGACTAATATTTTCATCATTTTCAATCTTGAGGAATGACGAAATTAATCGACAGATAAAATAGTCCTACAAAAAAATATTGAAAGATTGAATAGTGTTCACTCTAGACAAAAATATTGATATGTATATATATAAATATGAGTAAAGACTCTTTAACCCCTGAAATTATATGTATGATTTACTTAGTTTCAAAAATTAAGAAAGTATCACTTTAGTTATTGAAATTTTACAAAGTGATTCAAATTTATTCCTTTATCCTACTATTCGTAAAACTAACTTGAATAAGGGAAAGGACTAAGGGTGTGTTTGATTAGAGTGGGAAAATTTTACCCCCATTTCACATGATGCTCATTGGAAAAATTTTACCTCATTTTACTTCTAACCAAACATATTATAAATTGAATCACTTTTAAAATTTTAGAGTCTAAAATGATACTTTTTTAATTTTAAGGATTAAAGTGAATTATATATACAATTTCAAGGATAAAAGTGAATCTTTATTTACAGAAATATAGATATAGATAGATATATAGATTAAATTATAAAATTTAACTTTCAAATAAAATTAAAAAGTAAAAACAAAATATATTTTAAAAATTGGAAAAATACTTTTCTGTTCTTCCTGTGCCTTTTCCTGTGAATTTTCTCTTCTGAACCCACCGATTTAACATTGCACGCGCTTAGGCCAACAATAAGTGACTTGTGCTTCCTTTCTTGCAATTGCCGTCGTCGTCGTCTCTCTCTCTAGTCCCTACAATGCCTTTAACCTTGTGCAAATTCGACACCTCTCTATCACCAACACGCTTCTTCAACGACCACCATAACTACTGCAATAACACCACACGACCTATTTCTCATGCCACCTTTCTCTACCCTCTCAACGTGATTCCAAGTTGAAACTGCTGCCACTTTGGTCTCAATTGTCACCTTCACTTCTCTGCTTATATTTCTGGCCTTGTTTTAATTTCCCTTTATCTTTGCCTTTTTTTTTTTTCTTGGAAAGTTCTATATTGTTGGGTTTTTACCCTCTGTGAGGCTGCTCATGTTTTTGTTGCTCTGGTGTTCGGATCATGGGATACGATCGTTGCCAACTTCCGATCCCATGTTCTAGAACACTCCAAAAGCCAAGAGGCTCCCACAATTTCGGGTTCTTTCAAGATCTAGCCGGCTAAGTCAAAGTCAAAATTCTTCTTCCATCACTAGTCACGTGGTGATGGACGCGAAACCCGTTTGAGAATTTCCCCAATCACGACCCTCCTCCTCACATGAACAGCTCGTCATCACGCAGAAGTGCTGCCCTATCCATTCAGTCCAGAAGCTCCGGCAGGAACTCAACCCGGGAACGGGAAGTGACTTCGGGCACTCGGGAATCCAAGCCTGGGAGGTATGGGTCAAAGGGTGCTGCTGGTTACTCCGAAACCTACAGCATGTCCCAGAAGGAAATCAGCGACGAGGATGCCAGATTGGTTTCTATTGACGACCCCGAGAGGACAAACGAGAGGTCCGAATTCGCTGGGAACTCCATTCGCACTGGCAAGTACTCGATACTCACTTTCCTCCCAAGGAACATGTTCGAGCAGTTCCACAGAGTTGCTTACATTTACTTCCTCATAATCGCCATTCTCAATCAGCTCCCTCAGCTCGCAGTTTTCGAAGGGGCGTCTCCATCTTGCCGCTGGCATTCGTCCTGTTCGTCACCGCCGTGAAGGATGCGTTTGAGGACTGGAGGAGGCACAAGTCCGACAAAGTCGAGAACAACAGGTTGGCGTCGGTTTTGGTCGGCGGTCATTTTCAAGGGAAGAAGTGGAAGGATGTTAGGGTGGGGAGATCGTTAAGATCAGTGCGAATGAAACCATTCCTTGTGATATTGTGTTGCTGTCGACTAGTGACCCTACCGGGGTTGCTTACGTGCAGACTATTAATCTAGATGGGGAGTCTAATTTGAAGACTAGGTATGCGAAGCAAGAGACTCATTCGAAGGTTCCTGAGAAGGTGAGGTTTAGTGGGTTGATTAAGTGTGAGAAACCCAATAGGAACATATATCGGTTTCAGGCTAACATGGAAATTGATGGTAAGAGGTTGTCCCTTGGGTCTTCAAATATTGTCCTTAGAGGGTGTGAACTCAAGAATACTAATTGGGCAATTGGTGTTGCTGTGTATTGCGGCCGCAGACCAAAGCTATGCAAAACAGCACGGGAGCTCCCTCTAAGAGGAGCCAGCTTCAAGACTCAAATGAACTTGGAGATCATTTTGCTCTCTGTGTTTCTTGTGACTTTGTGTACGGTCACCTCAGTTTGTGCTGCCATTTGGTTGAAGCGCCACGATGAGGAGTTGGATTTGTTGCCTTATTATAGGAAACTGGATGTTTCAGAGAAGGGGGAGGTGGAAAGCTATGAGTATTATGGATGGGGATTGGAAATCCTTTTCACTTTCCTCAAGTCAGTTATAGTGTTCCAGGTCATGATCCCCATATCATTGTACATTTCTGTGGAGCTTGTCCGTGTTGGTCAGGCGTACTTCATGATCCGGGACTCCAGAATGTATGATGAGGCAACAAATTCAAGATTTCAGTGTAGGGCTTTGAACATTAATGAAGACTTAGGGCAAATTAAGTATGTCTTCTCTGACAAAACTGGTACACTTACCGAGAACAAGATGGAGTTTCAATGTGCGAGCATCTGGGGGTTGATTACAGTAATGCAAAAGCCAGTCTACAGAATGGGCAACAAGCTGAGTACTCTGCTCAAGGTGCAATTCATTCCTCAAAAATTTTAGTCTGTTCTAATGCACCTTTAGCATTACCTTCAATGCATTGTCTTGCTTGTAATTGACATGTATATTTTGTGTCATTATTTACTCTCAGTGGATGGAAAGGTCGTGAAGCCAACAATGAAGGTGAAAGTTAATAAAGAGCTTTTGAGATTATCAAAAGGTGGATTTGGAAATATAGAGGGAAAATGGATTTATGATTTCTTTCTAGCATTGGCAGCCTGCAATACAATTGTGCCTCTTGTTGTTGACACATCTGATCCTACAGTCAAGCTGATAGATTACCAAGGCGAATCACCTGATGAACAAGCATTGGCATATGCTGCTGCTGCTTATGGCTTCATGCTTATGAACGAACATCGGGTCACATAGTTATTGATATTCATGGAAAAAGACAGAGGTAAACTGACATGCCTTTTGTATCTCCTTTCTGCTTCTTCTGCTTCTGAAATAATTCGATGTTAATGGTTTAGTATTAATGTTGTTTAAGCAGATAGGAAGGGTGTCTACAATTTTTTAGATAGTTTCTCATGCAATTTACTATATGATCTAATCTATATAAATACTAGCTTGAATGTATGTATTAAACATATCCAAGAATCAGTGCCACAATTTATGTTTCTTTGCAAATGATATAGTTCTTGTTGGAGAGTAAGAGAGAAAATAAATGGTAAGTTAGAGCTGTGGAGATAAGCTTTAGAAGCACATCACTTTCATTAAAGTAGAAGTAAGAGAGAGAGTATACGAAATGTATGTTTAGCAAGAGGTGCACTAATTTTAGCTTATAGTTGAAAATTGGACATCATTCCTTTCCATAATGACTCAATTTAAGTACCTTGGGTCCATCATCCAAAATGATGGAGAATTGAAGGGAGAAACCATAGGATTCAAGGTTGGTGGGTGTAGATGGAGGAGTGATTCGAGTGTTATTTGTGATAGGAAAATACCACTTTAGGTTAAGGGAAAATTACACTACACAGTAATAAGACCTGCAATATTCTATGAGACTAAATATTGTATGCTAAAAAAACAAGTGAATAAGGTCAATGTTGCAAAGATTAGGGTATGAGTGGGCATACTAGACACGATAAGATTAGGAATGAATGCATCAAAGAGAAAATTGTGGTAGCACATGTTGTGGAAAAGGTGGTGAAAACTTTGTGATTTGGTTATGTCATGTGAGGTGAAGACCTGTTGAAGCCTGGGTAAGAAGAGCAGATCAATTAGAAATTTAGTCCAATAGGTAGAGGTTGAAATAAAGGGAGATCACCAAGGACTACAAATGAAACTATTAAAAAGGACAGATTTTAATAGCTAGTCTATAGGCATATGATAAGGTGCGATGACATGGATTGATTCATCTATCCAACCCCACCAAGTGGAATTGTTGTTGTTGTTGATCTATATAAATACCAGAATCAAAGTTAAAGTCTCGTACATGTGTTTTTTGTCTTTCTTCTTTCCCGGATCTGTATGATTTAGTGTGCATATTAAGTTTACTTGTCTTTGTTGTTACCTAAATCACATGAAACCTTCTATTAATCAGGTCTCATGGACCATCGGTCACGGTTATCCTCTTTCTAATGAATATTCCCATCATGGGCTGTGCAGGTTCAATGTCTTGGGTTTGCATGAATTTGATAGTGATCGGAAGATGTTGTTCTATTGGGTTATGCCGACAATTCTGTGAAACTTTTTGTCAAGGGGGCAGATACATCCATGCTTAGTGTGATAAATAAATCAGTGAACACAGAAATATTGCAAGCAACTGAAACCCATCTTCACTCTTATTCCTCGGTGGGTTTGAGGACACTTGTTATTGGTATACGGGACTTGAGTGCTTCAGAATTTGATCAATGGCACTTTGCCTTTGAGGCAGCAAGTACTGCTTTGATTGGTAGGGCTGCTATGCTTCGCAAGGTTGCTAGCAATGTTGAGAACAATCTCTGCATATTGGGTGCTACTGCTATAGAAGATAAACTGCAGCAAGGAGTGCCAGAATCTATTGAGTCTCTACGAACTGCAGGTATTAAATTATGGGTGTTGACTGGGGACAAACAGGGAAACTGCGATATCAATTGGCTACTCCTCAAAGCTCCTAACAGGAAACATGATTCAAATTGTAATTAATAGCAACAATAAAGAGTCATGTAGACGATGTTTACAAAATGCTCTTGTCATGTCTAGACAAGCAACGGCTGCATCTGGGGTTACCTACACTTCTGAAGGAATTTCTGATTCTACTACAACTCCAACAGCCTTGATCATTGATGGTACCAGCCTTGTGTATATTCTTGATAGTGAACTTGAAGAAGAGGTAAATGCCATTAACTATTGGATGTTAAAATGTATTCCATGCTGGTCTCTTATGTGTTGACTTTGTCGATTATCGTTGATTCCAGCTCTTTCAACTTGCAATTAGATGTTCTGTTGTTCTTTGTTGTCGCGTGGCTCCATTGCAGAAGGCTGGGATTGTTGCCCTTGTGAAGAATCGGACAGCTGACATGACGCTTGCCATTGGAGATGGTAAGGAATCTTCTGTTTACCTGCTTCAAATTGTCATTTACTGGAGCAAAGACAATGAAAGAAATAGAAAAGGCACCAATAGAAAATAGAATTTTATTTATATATACTATCTGTGTAAAATGTTTTTACACAGACGTCCAACCACCATGTATTGCCAATTTGCCACATCTGCCAAAAAGTTAGATTCAACTGTCCACTACTTTGGAAGTCTTACAAGTAGTGGGTGATAGTATAAACAAGTTTTACACTACTCTACAAAATAAAGATTATTTTTTCTTGGCCTGATTTATGTTTTATGTAAGATAAATATTTATTATGCGTGTGTTTCAGGTGCTAATGATGTCTCAATGATCCAAATGGCTGATGTTGGAGTTGGCATCAGTGGACGAGAGGGTCAGCAAGCTGTAATGGCTTCAGATTTTGCATTGGGGCAGTTTAGGTTTTTGGTTCCTCTCTTATTGATACATGGGCACTGGAATTACCAACGACTGGGTTGCATGATAATATACAATTTTTACAGAAACGCTATCATTGTTCTTGTCCTATTTTGGTTAGTTACCATTCAACGAATATATACATATAGATCATTTTGTCATATAGTCTATAATTTGAGTATGCCTAAACATCACTTCAATTAGTTTCTTAGTTCTTGTTATTGGACCTGATGTACTTCTGGGCGAGTAAGAAACTGAGCCTACTTGGTGATTTTTGTAAAAATTGAATTTTTCCTTAATGTTCTATTTTGGTGGTTTGTATAGTTCTAGCTAGATTTATGCCTCCAAATTTTAACACTACTATTATGCTATGTGCCTATGTTTTCCAGGTATGTGCTCTTCACTGCCTACACTCTGACAACTGCTATAAATGAATGGAGCAGCATGTTGTATTCAGTAATCTACACAGCATTTCCAACTATTGTTGTTGGTATTCTTGACAAGGATCTCAGTAAAAGGACTTTCCTGAAGTATCCACGGCTTTATGGGGCTGGGCAGAGACAAGAGGCCTACAATAAAAAATTATTTTGGTTTACTATGGCTGATACATTTTGGCAAAGCATTGTTGTCTTCTTTGTTCCTCTCTTTGCATATTGGGGAAGCACTGTAGATATAGCAAGCATAGGAGATCTCTGGACTCTTTCCGTGGTGATTTTGGTTAATTTGCACTTGGCCATGGATGTCATCAGGTGGAATTGGGTTATTCATGCAGCCATTTGGGGTTCTATCATTGCAACTTTCATTTGTGTCATGATTATTGATGCTATACCAGCATTTCCTGGTTACTGGTATGTGCTATCTTTTCCATTCTCTCTCAATTTTTTTATACAAATAAACCAGATAGTTGTATTTGCACATAGCAGTTAAATGAACATGTTTTCTGTGATTTTTGTTTTCAAGATTTTATAAAGAAAACAACAAAATTCTATTTGTTGCTTTTATTATTACCTATACAAAATTTTGAAAACAAAAAATACCAAAAAAAAACAAAACTCAAACCAAAATAAGAGTATGGTATAACTGCAGAGGAAAAACAACTAGGAAAACAACGTGTTCAGTATATGAGGAGCGTGGGAGAACACTTTAAAAGTAGCTATTCCTAGTCACAAACTACTTCGTCTATAGCTATATCTAAGGAATGTGCAGATAATAACGACTAGAATCTAATGATGTGCCTAGCATTAAGCATCTTGCAATTGCTAGTCCTAAGCATGCAAATAATAATTCATTTTCTTTTAAATCATTAGACGAAACGGACTTGTGTATGTCTTCCTTTCCTTGCCAAATGGATATGTCTTTCTAATTTGTTGTAAATCCTGAGTGAAGATTATTGACTAAATGTTCACTTTAATCCCTGAAATTGTATGTGTGATTCACTTTAATCCTTAAAATTAAGAAACTATCATTTTAGTCCCTGAAATTTCAAAAAGTGATTCAACTTAGTTCTTTTGTTGATTCAAGTTAGTCATCAAGAACAGTTGTATAAGGACTAATTTAAATAAATTTTTGAAATTTCAGGTATTAAAGTGATATTTTTTTAATTTTGGGATAAAAGTGAATCATCCAATTTCAGGTACCAAAGTAAACTTTACTCAAAGATTATTGCCTCCCGAAAGAGATTTTATGTTTTATAACCTTAGAAGAAATTACTTGTTTAGTTCGCACGACCATGTCCCATCCTAATGAATTCTTTCTTCTCATTCACTACATCTTAAGATTGAGAAGCTTTGGCAATCCTAATATTTCTATACTTAAAATTTGATATTTGCGGCCGTGCAAAACTTTGGCAGGGCGATCTTTCATGCTGCGGGTTCTGGATTGTTCTGGTTATGTTTGCTCGGAATCTTGATAGCAGCGTTACTTCCTCGATTTGTTGTAAAATTTATTTACCAATATTATTGCCCCAGTGATATTCAGATTTCAAGAGAAGCTGAGAAATTTGGGATCCAAAGAGTCAGTGGAGGTGGGCAGATAGAAATGCATGCCATCTCAGATGTTCCGCCAAGATGGCAGCAGTGATCTTGTTTCCTTTATTCATTCTATTTTTCTTTTTGTATAGTTACATATTCTTTAGGCTACGTCAGAATGTTTCTGCTGGTTGCCGGAGTTCTTTTGTAATCAATCTATCCGAAGGATAGAGTTTTTGTTACTAGTGCAGAGATTGCTTGTATTTTTATTCTTTGTATCGATAAATTAGCCTGTTGTAAATTGCATTTGTGATGGCAGAAAAAGAAAAAGCTCATCACATGTTACATATTAAATTTTTAACATTGCCTTCTTGGTTATTTTTCAGCAATGCTACACAGCTCAATGAAATTGCAGAAAATATTACAAACGCAGTTGGCATCCATGTGAAGAATGTTGAGTGACTCGACAGCAATGATGATTGGTTAAGGTCCCGTTTGACTAAATAATTTATTTAAACTCTTATATAGAAATAATTTTTGAAAAATAATTTATGAATAAGATATTTTATATATAAATACATAATAATACAATACTTACTATTAATATTTTAAAAAGTGCTTGTTAAAAGGTTAGATAATTTAACTTCTCAAAAAATAAGAATAACTTTTAGAGAAGTAATAAGTTGTTTAGCCAAATAGGGTAAAAAATAAAAATATGACTTTTGACTTAAGAAGTTAGAAAAAGTCAAAAATTATAATATTCAAACGGATGCTAAAACACTAAAGATCTTTTGTCCAATTCGACCATTTAAATTTTGCAAACAAATTCTGACATATTATATGATTGGGAGGTTGTGTATGGTTCACCGTTTAAAGTAAGGTGTGTGGTGTTGTATCATTGTAATTGGTTAGTAAAGATTTTAAACAATTCTCATTGCAAAATGTGTAACACCCTTACAACTGAACATCATCTTTAAATGATGGCATTAGATTTGGAAGCTGTCACTATAAATTAAATCTTGCTTAAATTCTATAGTCAATTTGATTGATTTGTGCAATAACTAATTTGTAGTTTTATTAAAATATATAAAAATATAACAAAGTATTTATTGAGTACAAAACCAAGTACAAGAAACTCTTTATGAGGCTTTATACACTTATGCTTTTATACATTCATAAAAACAAAAACTAAAAATGGCTTTCACTCATCGAGCTCTCTGAATAAGACATTTCTAACATGGCGCTTCAGGATTCTATAAGCTCTCTTGAAGACAACACAGGAACACACAAATATGGGGTGAAAATTATAAAATTCTTAGTAAGGCATCCCAAATACATAATAATCCATGTTATCGTCATTGTCCAAGTCATTTTGGTTTATTAGAAAATGTGATTATACAACATACAACAAAGGTTCATTTTAAAGTTTAAAATTATCCTTCCGAAGCGTTCTTTTAGCATTTAATCACTTAATTCTCATATATCATAATGCTCAAGCTCAAAATAAAGCATCTTAGACAAGTAATTCAATATAATATGAGTATGCATATGATAAATGCAATGATTGCCTTTAGTGATATTGCCTTCATGTGTCCTTGATGTGTCGAAGGGATCATATATATATATTTCTTATCTTACGTGCCTTGATATATAAAGATATCATTTTACATGCCCTTGACATATCAAATGAGATCTTGATTTTACATGCCTTTGACATATGGTGCCTTATTCCACTCTTGGGTAATAGATTGCTTGTTAAACTTAACACATTCATATACATGATCATGAGATTTAGTTTCTCCAATTCTCATACGATTCTTTAGCCAGGTTTACTTTCCCTGATTCATGTGAAGGAAATCTCTTATTTCATATTTCATGCTCCATGTCATAGGCAGAAGCATCATAATCATATATGCATAGCACCAAAAACTGAGTTACATAGTATACCATGCATACATATTGCTCATGATCTCAAGCCATAATCTCAATATGCTTTTCATATAGGAGCAATTGTCTTAAGTATTCAAGTTATATGTGCATAACATCATCATCAAGTTCACATAGTATACAAATAGCAAGCCACTAACATTTCATGATAGTTTCAACTTTCACGTTTTCCAAATTTAGCCTTGAAAAAAATTATAGTTAAATTACTAAACATTATGAATGCATGGTGAAACAATTTTCAAAGTTAGTTTAATATATCTATGAGGTCCTGTAAAAGATTAAGAGCAAAATAAATACTTTATCTATATTAACAAAATTATACAAGTTTGGAGGTAAGTAACCACATAATTCCAGTCAATAGTCAGAATTCCTAATTTTATTATTATATTAAATAAACTCAATAAATTTTGTAAAAATTCAGGGTTGGACCTCAAAGTGTCCACAACATCTTGTAAAATTTTCAATTCAAAATTCGATCATTTGACATAGTAACAAAATTAGACAAAAATAAGTGCTTCAAGAGTTGGCTATAGAGTCAAACCTAGACCACCTAATTTCAGAATTTTAAAAATAGTGAAATATTCAAATGAACTCAACAAAATCACTAGTGATACCTTTATATGTTAGCTTCATCATAGAAAAATTTTGATTCAAAATCATGTCTCCTACTAAGTGATAAAAATCATATAATATCACCTGCCTGCTAAAATTCAAGTTTCAGGTATTATAACTTGCAACTTCTTTTGACAAAAAGACTTTTCTAACAACATCAAACTATTTCACCCATGCAAACACATCAACATTTATATGTAATCATCCAATAAAACTAAAAATTTCACTCAAACATTCAAATAAACTTTAGGATCAGTTTTGGAATAAGAAAGGCTTAAAAGAACCCTACTTGTCACTTGCAGACTCTTGCACTTGTCTTGGCTTCTCCAAGAGCTTCTACACCCAATTTTCAACTCAAACCAACCAAAACCTCTTCCTCGCAGCCAATATAACGCTAATCTTGATGATGAACTATGATAAGGATTCTCTATTAAGAGTTAATTTGAGGATTTCAAGAGGTAGGTTGTAGTTTATGCTTTGGTTATGGATTCTTGATGTTGTAACTTAGGGTTTCAAGCTAGGTTTTGGTATTTTGATGAACAAGAAAAGTGAGAAGGTCTATGGAAGAGGGGTTTGGCCGAATTCTTGGAGGAATAAGGATGAAAACTTGTGATTTCTTTGTTTGCATAAGATGCATTGGAATTTTTCTTTTGCAAAAAAAAAAGTATTTATTTGTCATAAAAATTAGAATTTATGTTGTTCTTAATTTGCGAGCGATTCGCCATGTCAAGCGTTGGCAAGTCAAATAGCACGAATTTGAGCAACAACGATAATTGCCATGAAAGTATTTCAATCAATAGCAATGGTTTTTGAACCGCAAAATGAAAATTCTAAAAAGCAAAGGAAAAATATAAGCGGGGTTATAATCATCGTAAAATGAAATTAGAGAAAATATCAATATATATTCATGGAGGTTTTGAATAGCCGCAAATAACCAATTGTCTATTTTAAAATTGTATATTTATTTTTTATCACGTCCTATAAAAAAATTACTTTCCAACAAGATCAAAAAATTGAAGCATAATGCAAGAATTAGAATAACAAATTTTCATTACTTGTAATGGAAGATACATCAACAAGTATTTCAATATTGATAATAAAATGTAATATCTTACGTATCTCAAACATTTAAATTTCTTAGAGTCATGAACAAAAAAAGTACATAAGGTGCAAGTCTTGATAATATTATAGAAGGTACAAGTCAAATGGAAAATCATCATCACTTCAGGCTTTCTCTTTGGGGAAGATAAAAAAACAAACTTCACATACTACAAATGCACCTAAATTTGAAGAGATTTTAGAAGAGTGAGAGTGTGATATTAGCTCAGGAAATTTCTCAAAAGCATTAGTGCTTAATGTTTTGGGTGATAACAAAACCAATTTTGTGAAAATATTTTGAAGAAGGACTAATCCGTTTCTTGAGTTTCTTGAACATGAAAAAACTATTGATGTTAGCATTCATGTTCCTAAAACGTGATTATTTTCACAATGACATGTGCAAACATATTTAATCTCACTTAAAAAGATTTAGAACTCAATGAAAGTGAAAAATAAATCTTGAAATGAACATTTCTAGCTCAATGCATGAAAGAAAATTTGAAGAACAAGAAACCAAAATTCAGATCTTCAAAAAGCATGCCATGACTTTAGAAGGCAAGTTTCAAGTGAAGATTTCAATCCAAATCTGAAGAAAAATGTGGTTGCCATCTTCAATAATCATAATCATGATTATATCCTTTACAACAAGCTCTAATTGAAGAAAGGAAGATCTATGAATTGTCCAAAACTGAAACAGCACTTCAAAAACACTTTTACTATAAATGGTGCACTTTTAGAAATGGGATGAAAAATTTGAAATTCAAATTTAAAGTCAAACTCAATTAGGGACTAATAGTGACATCTCCTTTCCACTTAGTTCAACCCTAGCTTTTGGAAGAAAAAATTCATAAATCTCATTCAAAAGCAAAAAATAGTTTGAAGGTGGACTGAGAACTCTATTAAACAATGGCTTTTGCAACTTGCAAAAGTAACTTAACACGTAAGAGCTACTCTTATAGACTTCATTTTCAAGACATAAAAAGAAGATAAACATATTATTACAAAAAAACAATCAAGGAAAATAGTCATAAATGAAGATCAAGATATAAAAGATGGTGTGCTTACAACGAAGTGACTTTTGCTCATTACATGTGCTGAAACGTTGAAGAAAGTTCCTCTCATCTCTTAAAACTATTACATCTTATGATCAGTTTCATCTTTGTAGAATTCTTCTTTCTACGTTCTTATTAGATTAACAATCTTCCTCAAAGAATAGATAGAAAGAAGTCATTCAAGTTTTCAGCTTTGATATT